>WNWK01014344.1:0-12500 GCA_009830355.1 Cherax destructor | reverse complement strand
TAGACACAAGAGAACGGGTTTGTGCAGTGGGTGTGTACATCATAAAAAAAACGGTACTCCATGCAGCATATTTTGGATGTTTCTTGGTTTTAATAGATAGAATGGAATACATAATTTTGAAACAGAGAAGATTCTGGTTGGTTTCAGACTGGAAGTGGCCTGAAATTGGCCTTAAATTTTCCCTAGGAAATTTAGGAGTCCCTTTAACCCATACACACATACATGTAAAACCTCATACAGTATAGTATCTAAGTAAAAAAAATCTAAGTGTAACTAGCTTTACAGATTACAATATACGTATGTATACCATCCATGCTGGAAATGCCATGGTAATTACAATTATCACAGTTTTTAAAGGAGTGCAACTGGAATATGCCTTTATATTAAAATATTTTGCATTGTCCACAGATTTTGACTTCAAGTGGCAAAGCTAATAAAAATAATATTAGTTTGACATTTTTTTTTACTACATAAAATTTAAAATTTCATAAAGTTAAAAATATAATTATATTACTGTAGTAGTAATCGTGTTGTTTTAATACCCCGGCTGTCTCCCACAGAGGCATGGAGACCCAACAAAGAAAATACTTTCATATTTTTCCTTTAGTCACTGTCTTGCTAGAAGGGTACCATCATCTTAGCTGAAATGAACTTCAAAATGGTCATAACTATGACCATAATTTTTAAAGGAGTGGACCGGTAAGCCAGTGGAAGGCCTCGGTCAGATGATCAAAAACTCCAGCTGCAGGTCATCAAATGACTAAGACCTGCGTCAGAAAACGTTTGTCCTGTTTCCTGACGAACCTTACCTAACCTAACCTGAACCTCAAACTTTAAAATCACCCACGACTCCTTCACTATACCTGCACCTCCAGGATTCAAGTCCTGCTAATTACTACTTCTAATAATGATAATGCCTATGATAATAAAAAAAAAAAAATTTCATCAAACCAGCCATATCCCACCGAGACAGGGTGACCTAAAAAGAAAAACGAAAGTTTCTCTTTTTAAATCTAGTAATGTATACAGGAGAAGGGGGTTGCTAGCCCCCCTCCCGGCATTTTAGTTGCTTCTTACGACATGCATGGCTTATGGAGGAAGAATTCTGAATAAAATTATTATTATTACTATTATTATAACTTATGTCATCCATCAGACTCATAGGCAATAATATTGTTTTCTTTGTTACTGTTATCTATGTAGTAATACTAATTTTACTAATTATTATCTATTCAATATTACAATGATACCTCGCATATCCGGCCTCCCATTATCTGAACTACGCCAATATCCGAACAGACCCTGGGAAAAGGCAAAATTCTAATATTACCGAAACATCTGAACAGCTGTTCAGATGTTTTCTGCCACCTCAAAAACTGGAAAAAGTGCCGAAAGAAAAGTGATGGTGAAGCCACAGAGCTTGGTACTGGATCAGTGTGTGATGAAGTGGTACCTACAACAACGTGGTAGCGGTACCTACAACATGGTAGTGGTACCTACAACAACGTGGTAGTGGTACCTACAACAACGTGGTAGTGGTACCTACAACAACGTGGTAGTGGTACCTACAACAACGTGGTAGTGGTACCTACAACAACGTGGTAGTGGTACCTACAACAACGTGGTAGTGGTACCTACAACAACGTGGTAGTGGTACCTACAACAACGTGGTAGTGGTACCTACAACAACGTGGTAGTGGTACCTACAACGTGGTAGTGGTACCTACAACAACGTGGTAGTGGTACCTACAACAACGTGGTAGTGGTACCTACAACAACTTGGTAGTGGTACCTACAACAACGTGGTAGTGGTACCTACAACAATGTGGTAGTGGTACCTACAACAACGTGGTAGTGGTACCTACAACGTGGTAGTGGTACCTACAACAACATGGTAGTGGTACCTACAACAACGTGGTAGTGGTACCTACAACATGGTAGTGGTACCTACAACATGGTAGTGGTACCTACAACATGGTAGTGGTACCTACAATGTGGTAGTGGTACCTACAACGTGGTAGTGGTACTTACAACGTGGTAGTGGTACCTACAACAACGTGGTAGTGGTACCTACAACAACGTCGTAGTGGTACCTACAACAACGTGGTAGTGGTACCTACAACAACGTGGTAGTGGTACCTACAACAACGTGGTAGTGGTACCTACAACAACGTGGTAGTGGTACCTACAACAACTTGGTAGTGGTACCTACAACAACGTGGTAGTGGTACCTACAACAATGTGGTAGTGGTACCTACAACAACGTGGTAGTGGTACCTACAATGTGGTAGTGGTACCTACAACAACATGGTAGTGGTACCTACAACAACGTGGTAGTGGTACCTACAACATGGTAGTGGTACCTACAACATGGTAGTGGTACCTACAACATGGTAGTGGTACCTACAATGTGGTAGTGGTACCTACAACAACGTGGTAGTGGTACTTACAACGTGGTAGTGGTACCTACAACAACGTGGTAGTGGTACCTACAACAACGTGGTAGTGGTACCTACAACAACGTGGTAGTGGTACCTACAACAACGTCGTAGTGGTACCTACAACAACGTGGTAGTGGTACCTACAACAACGTGGTAGTGGTACCTACAACAACGTGGTAGTGGTATGATGGTTTGTGGCGCCCAACTTAAAATGGCTGCAGAAATCCAGGAGGCTGTTATTCGAGCCCAGAGTGTCTGGTCCCACCACCAGATGACGTTGGACTCGTTTTTAAACCTACACTGCCATCGCTGATGGTGATATGACGGTATGGATGCACATTTTTTCCCCCTCATGTATCCAGAAACTCCATGAACTCTGTGTTTCCGAACCGGTCTCGGCCCATATACAGTTGTACCTCTACTTACGAGCAGCTCAAAACTCGAACAATTATGTACAGTAAGTGTATTTTTGTAGGTGCTTTTGTAAGTGTATTTTTGGGGGTCTGAAATGGATTAACCTAATTTTCATTATTTCTTATGGGAAAAAATTCCTTCGGTATCGGCACTTGAACAGCAGACTGGAACGAATTTTGCCCGTAAGTAGAGGTACCACTGTAGTTCAGATATGAGAGGTATCACTGTATTTATTACTTTTATTAATTATTATTAGTATTTATTATTATAGTAAGTATGGCTCTATTCTGTTAGGCACATATCTCATCGCTATGAACATTAGAGCTGCCAATGATATACATTTAGTTTCTCTTCGTTAGGTCTGTTTTGCTTCCTCTAATTTACATTCTAATTTTCCCTCTTATTATTTCCCTTAATAATGTGCACTGGAGGATCAAAACAATCAGTACAATTTTCTAATACATCACATGCTAAGGGTCTTCCCTATTTATAAAAAGCAGATGTGTACTTTTGAAGATGTCAAATTTTGTTATTTAATTTTTTACTACTATATATTACTTGTACAGTGCTTGTCACGGCATTATGCCGGGTGAGCGCCCGAGCCGTGATGAAAATCAAAGGCCTACCATGCCGTGATGAAAATCAAAGGCCTACCATACAGGTTTTTTTTTCGTCAGTGCATTCTGCTGGGTAGCAGCCATTAGCATGACATCAAGGCCTGCCACCACACTTCACAGTGACTTCTCATTGCTCACGTGGCTGCCGTGGCGAGAGGAAGTGTTGCACTTTTGTCTCTCATCCGCCCCATCTTTTGTCCAGTATTCCCTTTCGTTTTTGGCTATAAATCTTTGATTATGAGTAAAAGGAAGTCTTTAACACCTGAAACTGTAGTTCAAATCATAAGACTTCACAAAGCTGGGCACCAGATGAAAGAAATAGTGAAGAATGTTGGTGTGTGTGAGCATTCAATGAGGAACTGGATGCAGCGTTTCAAGGCTGGTGGCGGTGTCAAGTTACTGTCTGCCAAACCTTGGCCTGGCCCCTCCAAGAAGACATCTGTTCATACCTTAACTGTGTTAAAGAAGCAGTTACTCTCTAATTGCTTCTTTAACACAGTTAGGGTACGAACAGATGTCTTCTTCGAGGGGCCAGGCTGAGTTTTGGCAGACGGTAACTCGACACCACCACCAGCCTTGAAACGCTGCACCCAGTTCCTCACTGAATGCTCACAAACCAACATTCTCCACTATTTCTTTCATCTGGTGCCCAGTTTTGTGAATCCCTATGATTTGAGCTATAGCTTCAGGTGTTAAAGACTCCCTTTTACTCATAATCAAAGCTGTATAGCCCCAAAACCAAAGGGAACACTGGACAAAAGATGGGGCAGATGAGAGACAAAAGTGCAACACTTCCTCTCACCACAGCAGCTACGTGAGCAATGCGAAGTCACTGTGAAGTGCGGCGGCAGGCTTTGATGTCATGCTAACGGCTGCTACCCAGCAGAATGCACTGACGAAAAAAGACCCCCCTGTATGGTAGACCTTTGATTTTCATCATGGCATTGTGCCGGGGCACTCACCCGGCATAATGCTGTGACAAGTACTGTAGATATAATATGGATGCCATTCTTGTGTACAATCTTTTGTGTGTGTGTGTGTGTGTGTGTGTGTATTCATGTATGTTTGTATAGTATGTATGCAAAACAACAACAGGAAAGTTGAATGACAGCTTTAGGCCTTTCGTGTTGCAATCAACATCATCAGGAGCTTGCAATGTTGCAGAAAAGAGGAGATCAAAGCAATACAATCACAGGGAGCATCTTTGCAAAGGCGTTCCCCCTGTAATCGCATTTGCTTGGACCTCTTCCTCTTTTCTGCAACACTGCAAGCTCCTGATGTGATGATTGGAACACGAAAGGCCTAGAGCTATCATTCAACTCTGCCCGTGGTTGTTGTGCATCCTGTATTGCTTGTTCACGATTTTTACATAATAGTACGTATGTTGATTACATCAGACATCAAAAGATGATATAGTATCTATTTTGGGTTAAGTTTTATGAAATTTGGAGTTAGCAAGTAGTGTATGTAGGTCAGATGCTGCATTTGTTAATTGGAAAGTTTTCACAGTTGATGAGAGCAGCACTTGACCAAGTGTGTTTAAGTCTTGTGATAGGAAGCTCTTGTAAAGCAAGCAAACAAAAAATTTGTACAGTTCCTGCACTCTGAAAGAGGGGTGTAGATATGTTGAATTTTTTTAATTGTAGTGTAGGCACACCTCTGGCAAAAGACAGTGATGGAGTGAATGATGATGAAAGTGTTTCTTCTCTTTCGGGGTCACTCTGCCTTGGTGGTAAACATTGTATGTGGTTTTTCAAAGAACAGTAAGACATACACTGCTGACTAAATGGAGAGCTAAAGAACGACCAATAACTCCACTACACACTACTAGTAACTGATACACCAGGTGACTAACAGATAAGCTTGAAGAAAGTTAATGAAGCCATTAAATATTTACACAAACACATGCCATTGTAAAGTAAAGGGCAAACAACAAGGATAACTTGAAATGGATTTCTTAGATTTACATTCAAACTGAAACTATTCAATTTTTTAACAGTTACCCAAATCAAGAAAGGCAAATATATTGATAAGTGATCAAGAGAAGATAATGAGCTATTTGGTCATAATACAGTAATGATAAAATTGGAAACCTTAGGAATGAGCTAGAAAAAAAATAGGTAATAAATAAGTATCCAATAAATCAAAGATTAAAAAAAGCAGATGCAAATACATTAGACAAATATTCTTAAAGGTAGGTAGTATACTGGTAATTGTGTAAAACACCGAGATGAGAAAGACACAAATACAATTACAGGGAAGCTTTATTGATGATGATTTGCCCATGCAGCGTATTTGTCAAACCACAAACAGCCATTTGTAACTTGACAAATCCACTATGTTGGCAAGAAAAGATAAAACAACCGTCAATAAAGGTTCCATGTAACTGCAATTGTGTTCATTTCTCATTATAAGGTAGTAAAAAACAAAATATCCAAAATGTAGAAATAGAGAGAAGAAATGTGAAAAGTAAATGAGGCTACATACATATAATTTCAACAATAAAGATCATGTAACAGAAAATAGGTGAATTTTAAAATATACATACTACCATGAAACAAGCTGCTATAATTAGAGTTCACGGGTTAATCATTAAGTAGAATTATTAAAGACTGTTGGAATGGAGTCACAAGAAGGCTAGATCGACATATTAATTAGAGAAGACGAATGCGAAGTGAATGCACGGGTGTTGGAAAGAGGTGTAGGGGTTAAAAGATAAAGAATCTAACACAAAGTGGGAGTTGTCACAGTTGCTCTTTGCTGATGACACTGTGCTTTTGGGAGATTCTGAAAAGTTGCAGAGGTTGGTGGATGAGTTTGGTAGGGTATGAAAAAGAAGAAAATTAAAAGTGAATATAGGAAAGAGTAAGGTGATGAGGATAACAAAAAAATTAGGTGATGAAAGATTGGATATCAGATTGGAGGGAGAGAGTATGGAGGAGGTGAATGTATTCAGATATTTAGGAGTGGATGTGTCAGCAGATGGGTCTATGAAAGATGAGGTGAATCATAGAATTGATGATGAGGGGAAAAAGGTGAGTGGTGCACTTAGAAGTCTGTGGAGACAAAGAACTTTATCCATGAAAGCAAAGAGGGGAATGTATGAGAGTATAGTTATACCAACACTCTTGTATGAGTGTGAGACATGGGTTGTGAATGTTGCAACAAGGAGAAGGCTGGAGGCAGTGGAGATGTCGTGTCTGAGGGCAATGTGTGGTGTGAATATAATGCAGAGAATTCATAGTTTGGAAATTAGGAGGAGGTGTGGGATTACCAAAACTATTATCCAGAGGGCTGGGGAGGGGTTGTTGAGGTGGTTTGGACATGTAGAGAGGATGGAACAAAATAGAATGACTTCGAGTGTATAAATCTGTAGTAGAGGGAAGGCAGGGTAGAGGTCAGCCTAGGAAAGGTTGGAGGGAGGGGGTAAAGGAGGTTTTGTGTGCGAGAGGCTTGGACTTCCAGCAAGCATGCATGAGCATGTTAGAGAGGGGCGAATGGAGACAAATAGTTTTTATAACTTGATGTGCTGTTGGAGTGTGAGCAAGGTAACATTTATGAAGGGATTCAGGGAAACTGGCAGGCTGGACTTGAGTCCTGGAGATGGGAAGTACAATGTCTGCACTCTGAAGGAGGGGTGTTAATGTTGTAGTTTTATAACTGTAGTAAAAGTGCGTCTCTGGCAAGACAGTGATGAAGTGAATGATGATGAAAGTTTTTCTTTTTCAGACCACTCTGCCTTGGTGGGAGATGGCAGATGTGTTAATAAAAAAAATAAAAATAAGACCTATGAAAAGAGGAAAGAATAAAAATAAAAGGTTACTAGTATACAGACACTGCCAAAGAGCAAGATAAAAAGGACCTGTTAGTTACCATTTTGTCCTAGGCACATGTCGATTAGACACTAGGCCTGTTGTATGTATGTGTGTGTAACGAAACACTTCGAAATGTTTCGGCCCCGCCGGGAATTGAACCCGGGCCCTCCGTGCGTGAAGCAAGAGCGCTAGCCACCATGCCATCGGGGCGTGTGTTGTTGTGTTGTGCAAGGGAGTAGAGCATTATATATAGTGTCCCAAAAAATGGAAGGAAAAATTTAATATGGAAGATTTTCTGAGGTAAGAATAAGTTAACCTAATAAATTAAGACAAAATACAGTAACACAAGTGTTACTGTTGTCATTGTTAATGGCCACCATGACATAAGCCATGTCAACATCAACAATACAGTGGACTAGTGTTTACATCATGACAGATCTAAGCAACCTGTTTTGGGTTCACTCCTTAACTCTACCCTTTGAAGAAGGAAGATCATTATAAAGAAGAACCGTGAAAAACAGAAGAAGCACAACTTGCCAAATCTCCTGCCTATGCAACTCTCACTAAGCTCCAAGCAGATGCCACTAAGATTCTTCAAGCCACTTAACAATCAACCACTACCAACTCCTCCTTCTCTTCACTACCAGACAGCACACCATATATAATACTCTACTGCACGATTCATGCTCAAGTGGCCAGCCAATGCAGGATTCTTCAAAGACACCATCAATGAAATACAGTGGACCCCCGGATTTCGTACTGCTCCAAACTCGAACAATTATGTAAATGTATTTTTGTAAGTGCTTTTGTAAGTGTATTTTTGGGGTCTAAAAGGACTAATCTAATTTACATTTGTCCTTATGGTAACAAATTCCTTCGGTAACGGCACTCGAACAGCATTCTGGAACGAAGTATGGCCGAAAACCAGGGTACCACTGTATTTCGCCTGAACATGGTCAGCTTCAGCTTCCCAGACTATGCTTTATTTTCACACATACTATTATTCCCAACATCGTGAACTTCACTGCCTTAACTGACCTGACAACTGCCACTCAAACCACACAAGCTACTCCACCTGTCCAGCCAACCACCATCCTACTCCACAAGCTGCTGTCTCACCTGCCACAAAAACTACCCCACCTGCCCAGCCTACCACTACCTCCTCCAAGACTACAGACAGCCAAGCTGACGACTCCTCTGATGAAGAGGTGGCTGACATATATGCTCCTGACCTTGAATAGGATAACTTGGTCTTCTACACTTACTCCCTCCATCTGGAGTGATATGTTCTGCAAAGAACTGTACACACACCTGTGATGGTACTGTCAAATATGCCTGTGGCTTACCTTTCCTATTCTTAGTCAAGCAAGTTCAAGAGTACATGAAAATACACATCACTAACACAGAAACCACAGTCAAACTATCCCACCTCTCAAGGACCATATTCAAGAAATCCAAGAATGTGTCTGCCACCATGAATCCACTATAGACACACCACTCAACACCCCCACCTTGAGTGCTGCCTTCTTCCTCTCTTGAGTCCTGTCCTGCCTGCCTGCCTGCCTGCCACCTCCAACTTCCCAAGACCATCATCTGATGACTGCTGCCTGCCCCTGATGCTCCTCCACATAGCCATGAATCTGCTCAGCTGCAGAGTTGAGCCCTGGCTCTTTCTGACAGAAGACACTCAAGTGTTATTCTTTGCCTGTCCCCCCTTCGAGGCTCATCCCTATGGGGTCTTTCCTGTATTTTAGTACCCATAGTATTATATGGGTGAGGGTTTGACCCTGTTGATCTCCAGAAAATCTTGGCCCCACACTTGCACTTTCCTGCAGGCTGCAGGCCTTGAGGCACATCAGAAACATATAATACACATCCTCCACAAGCCATGCCACTTCCAATATGGAGGGGGTTATGCTCAATACAGCATAAGCTGTCAGTGATCCAATAAAACCCCAACAGGAAACAGTTATGCTTATACATCAACAAACAAGAAAAACAGTAGATGGATGCAGAAAATGAATGAAACTGAATAAAATCAAGTAAGGGATTAACAGTAATTAAATAAGGTAAATGCAATTTTAAAAATAAAAAAATGAATTAGAAGTTTTAAAGGCTTCCTTACAACAAATGCTGAAGACCTTGATGAGAGAGCTGAGAAAATGAAGAAAACAGACAATAAATCAGGAAATGACAAAATAAGGATCATATAAAGAAGGGAATTAAAGGTTTAGTAGAGCACTAATACAAATAGAACAAAGGTATGCAGGAATACCAGTAACTAAGCATAAAACAAATATAGAACAGCAGGTGCAGCTAGTACAGATTTCTGAAAATATCAACAAGAGCTTAGAGAAGGAGAAGAAAGGGTTGGAAGAGTATAAATAAAAAACTGAAGAAAGTTGTGCAGCTATCACTAGAGAAGAGGGCTAATACAGTGGACCCCAGGTGTTCGTGATGCTCCAAACTCGAACAATTATGTAAGTGTATTTTCGTAAGTGTATTCTTGGGGGTCTAAAAGGACTAGTCTAATTTACATTATTCCTTATGGGAATAAATTCGTTTGGTAATGGCACTTGAACAGCATTCTGGAACGAAAAAATTACGAACACCAGGGGTCCACCGTACGTACTGAGTTTAGGTCATGCAATCACACATTAATTTATTATGTAAAATACAAGCATGTTATCTGTACCTCGGCAAGGTGCTATATGACCCCTAAGGATTTAGTGCTCCCCCCTTCATGAATGTACAGTGGACCCCCGCCTAACGAGCACCCCGGAAATCGTACAATTATGTAAGTATAATATTGTAAGTGCTTGTGGAAGTGTATTTTTGGGGGTCTGAAATAGACTAACCTATGTGACATTACACACACAACCCGCACATATAAAAGGGAGGAGCTTACGACGACGTTTCGGCCCGACTTGGACCATTTACAAAGTCACACTAACACACAGAGACGGAGGAAGGGGTATTTATAGGCAGGCAGACAGGGGAGGGTACAAGAGAGTGGGGAAATAATGGAGAAAGTAGTGGAAGTGGTAGTAGTAGTAATAGTAGTAGTGGAGACAGTCATATTCTAGGAAGGGAGCACTGCAATGAGGCTAGCGGCCCGCAAGGGTGGGACGAGAACACAGAGGGAGGAAAGGCGAATAAAATGAAGGACAAAATACAAGGCAAAAGAAAAGAAAGAAAGGAAAACCCATAGGAGAAAAAAGGAGAAGGGGGAAGAGATGAAAGGGGAAGGAATCAGGTTAAGTCACGGGTGTTCTGAAGTTTAGAGCATTTAACAATGTAATGAGAGAGGAAAGCATCAACATCCCTTTTATATGTGCGGGTTGTGTGTGTATTGTTCCAGTCACGGTATTGTGCCTTTTTTGTTATCTATGTGACATTATTTCTTAAGGAAGTAAATTCGTTCGGTAATGGCACTTGAGCAGGCTTCTGGAATGAATTTTGCTCGTTAGGCGGGGGTCCACTGTACTACTAAAAAATATATATCTCAGCAATAATTGCTATTTCATGTGCAAACTCTTTTTTTGGATAGATATTAGCAAAAACCAACACACACATTTTGACACATGGACTATGTCAGTTCCAATCAATGCCAAGTACTGAGTCATGTAATGCGCCTGATCAATCACAGCAGTGCAAACAAAAACGCATCGAATGTCCAGAAAGACACACCATTTTCCTATCTACCACTGGTGGAATTAAGTTATGTTAGGTTATTTTAGGTTGTGTTATGTTGAGTTTCCTTAAGTTAGGTTATGTTTCCTACCATTTTCACAAAATAAAACAATGTCTGTGGCATAAATCATCTAATATCGAACATTTTAAGAAATAACAAAAAAAGGCACAATACCATGACTGGAACAATACACACACAACCCGCACATATAAAAAAGAGAGGAGCTTACGACAACGTTTCTGTCCGACTTGGACCATTTACAAAGTCACACTGTGTGACTTTGTAAATGGTCCAAGTCGGACTGTGTGACTTTGTAAATGGTCCAAATCGGACTGTGTGACTTTGTAAATGGTCCAAGTCGGACAGAAACGTTGTCGTAAGCTCCTCTCTTTTTTATATGTGCGGGTTGTGTGTGTATTTTAAGAAATAAATTATCAATCATCTCAGATCAGGCTGTAAACTCAATATTACACAAGAAAAGATAGAGATGGAACACCAGGTAGTCTTAGCTAAAGCAGTTACTACTAGAGCCTATATTATTTAAGAAATTAATAAGGAGATTGCAAATAACTTTGTTACTTGGGAAGCTGTTGATAGAGATAAAATGGTTATTGTTTTTGGCTGTATCAAAGAGGAAATAAATTTACCCTTTCACTGTTGTGATGCCCAAAATTAAAAGTGCTGACAGTGTTGTAATTTAAAAAAAAATAATAATCAGCAAATTCCAATTTAAAAACAGAGTCCAAAATAAACACTGTAGATATTCCAGTCACTAAAACAACTTTTTCTCTGTTCATTAATCATGTCCCTAGTCTCTCCTATGTAACACTTGCCCTTCATTTTGAATCCATCAACACACAAAAAAATGAAGCTTTTTCTATTTCTTGGATTGATAAAATATAACCAACAATGACTGGTCATGGCTTAGGCCAAACCAATAATTGAAGTAGACCTAGGAAAAACCCATAAAATAAAATGGGTCTACCTTTCCTAAGAAAAAAATACCAAAAATCTAATATTTCTGCCACTTTGAGGCCTATTTCAAGCCACTTTCAGTCTGGTATCAACTAAAATCATCTCTGTTTCTATCAATTAATACCAAGAAACAGCCAATAAGACAATAAAAATTACCCTGGAGAAAACCTCAAAGATGCTATTTTAACCAAACACACAGTCAGAAGTTTGCTTTTCCTATCATGCACTGCTGAGGCAGGAATTTTTTTTTATACTGTGTACACCCACCACACAGACCCATTCTCCCATGTCTAGGCCAAAATTTACTGCTCACAGCATATCTGAGGGAAAAGGCACTTAAAACATAAATCTACACAAAAGACACTGGCATCAGTAACACAGATCTATATGGAAGACAGTGAATCAAAAGGAATCAAAGAGGAAGACCAACCCATAAATGAGATGACAAAATGAAGTGTAGAAGATTTCATCATTGAAGAAGATAAGTGTAGCATACTGGAATACTGGAAGATATGAGAAAGACCAGCATAGGCCACTGAAAATA
>WNWK01014343.1:0-51662 GCA_009830355.1 Cherax destructor | reverse complement strand
GAGCCCATCCTCCACATCTGGGTATCTTTATAGTAGACGTTTCGCCATCCAGTGGCTTTATCAATACAAATTCTAGGACATTATTTGAAGACAGAAAAACTATATACAAAAGATGAGGTAATCAGTCCCTCAGCCTTGGAGTTGGTGTGAACAGCACCGAAGTCTAGTACTTTTGGAGCAGAGGCAAAGAGGCTGGCGCTTATATACTACGTCAGGTGGAAAGGGACGGTAGAGACGAGGCATAGTCACTGGTAGGCGGATTCCCAGTGGAAGTAGGTCATATCCAAAGAGATGGGTTAGTAGTAGTAGTAGTGCCGCGAAGGTTATGTACAGGTCCTCAGAATCAAGATTCCATGATGTTGCAGTGTCTGACAAGTTGTACAAGAATGGTATACAATACCTTCGCGGCAACTACTACTACAACTAACCCATCTCTTTGGGTATGACCTACTTCCACTGGGAAATCCCGCCTACCAGTGACTATGCCCTCGTCTCCTACACATCCCTTTCCACCTGACGTTAGTATATAAGCGCCAGCCTCTTTGCCTCTGCTCCAAAAACTACTAGACTTCGGTGCTGTTCACACCAACTCCAAGGCTGAGGGACTGATTACCTCATCTTTTGTATATAGTTCTTCTGTCTTCAAATAATGTCCTAGAATTTGTATTGATAAAGCCACTGGATGGCGAAACGTCTACTATAAAGACACCAAGATAAATTAGACACATATGCAACACTTGGGTATCTTTATTGGGGAAACGTTTCCCCACACAGTGGCTTTATCAGTCCAATACAAAGTAGAAAGTTGTAAGGAGAGGAGGAGTTTGAGGTAATCAGTCCCTCGGTCTGGAGTCGATGTGTTCAGTCCATCAATCTTGCAGTAACTTTCTACTTTGTATTGGACTGATGAAGCCAATGTGTGGCGAAACGTTTCCTCAATAAAGATACCCAAGTGTTGCATATGTGTCTAATTTATCAACTTGTCGGTTCTCTGAACCATTCATCCAGATACCCAGATGTTGCACATGTCTTAATTTCGTGTCGGTATTTTATACCATTTATTTCCATCTAATAATTTCCATGTTTTGCGGAGTATTACACTCTGAAACAATTGTAATCTTGTAGGTATTCCGTGTACATAGTTTCAGAAGACCAAAAAAGTAAAAAAAAAAAGTTATATAGTATATAAACACTATATATACTAATTATTCCAAGTGTTTCAATGTTGAGCTAAGCATTTTCCCATGTTTGAAGTGCTGAAGTACTTCTAAACACATCTAATTTCATAAGAAACTAGTGCATATAGTGTTAAACATAAAAACAATTATGTAACAAAAAAAAAATATTGGCGTCAATAAACTGCAAAATGTAAATATCGCTGGCTCTTTTGCGTCGCTGTTGTTGAGCAGTGATGTTTTTCACTAACTTCAATACACCATTATATCGTACGTTTTTATCATATTTCACTCAATGTAGTATTATTCGAATCATAAAAATGAATTCTATCGAACTCTAAAAAATAAATATATATTTTTTATTTTTTAAAATCTTAGAACAGAGACAAGAACTCTTGTTTCAGGGTATGATAAGGACATAAGAAAGGAGGAACACTGAAGTATACTGACATTAAGAGGGACGTTAAAAAGGGTGTAAGAACAGCTAAACGGGACTATGAAATTAAAGTTACTAGGGATTCAAAAACTAACCCAAAAAGTTTTTTCCAGGATTATAGAACAAAAGTTAGGGATAAGATAGGTCCCCTTAAAAATAACTCTGGGCATCTTACTGACAAGGAGAATGATATGTGCTCTATTTTTAATAATTATTTTATCTCGGTTTTCACACAGGAAGACACTAATAATATCCCAGTAATTATAATTGACTCTAGTAATTTGCCTACAATTGAAGTCAGGCTTACTGGGCGGTAATTTGACGGTAGTGACTTGTCCCCTACTTTAAAAATAGGAATTACATTAGCCATCTTCCACATATCAGACACTACACCTGTTTGAAGAGATAAATTAAAAATGTTAGATATTGGTTCACAGAGTTCCATTTTGCATTCCTTAAGAACCCTTGCAAAAAGCTCATCAGGACCCGGCGATTTATTTTGTTTCAGACGGTCTACTTGTTTCATAACCATTTCGCTAGTGACTGTGATATTACATAATTTATCTTTTTCAGGGACACTATACCAATTAATTATTGTAATATTATTAGTGTCTTCCTGTGTGAAAACCGAGAGAAAATAATTAATAAAAATAGAGCACATATCATTCTCCTTGTCAGTAAGATACCCAGAGTTATTTTTAAGGGGACCTATCTTATCCCTAACTTTTGTTCTATAAACCTGGAAAAACTTTTGGTTAGTTTTGAATCCCTAGCAACTTTAATTTCATAGTCCCGTTTAGCTTTTCTTATACCCTTTTTAACGTCCCACTTAATGTCGGTATACTGATTTATAAGATGACCCTCACTTCTATTTATGCGCCTATAAATTCCTTTCTTCTGCGCTAAAAGATATTTGAGCCTATTTTTCATCCATTTTGGGTCCTTTCTACTTGATCTAATTTCTTTATATGGGATAAATGTTCTTTGGGCAGCCTGTATAGTGTTAAGAAAACTGTCATATTGATAGCTCTCTTCGTTACCCCAGTCCACAGTTGATAAGTGTTATCTAAGCCCATTATAATCTGCTAAGCGAAAGTCTGGGACTGTTACTGAATTATCCCTACTATCATGCATCCATTCAATGCTTAAGGTAATTGACTTGTGGTCGCTTGTGCTGAGTTCCTCTGTAATTTCTAAATTATTAACAAGGGATTTCTTGTTTGCCAGAACCAAGTCAAGTAGGTTATTTCCCCTTGTAGGTTCTGTCACAAACTGCTTCAAAAAACAATCCTGAACTACCTCTAAAAAGTCGTTAGATTCTAAATTCCCCGTGAAGATATTCCAATCAATCTGACTAAAGTTAAAGTCCCCTAGAATTACTATGTTATCGTGACTTGTGGCCTTAACAATTTCCTCCCAGAGTAGTCTCCCTTGTTCCCTATCTAAGTTTGGAGGACGACATATCACGCCTAAAATCAATTTTTCACACCCCTTTGAAAATTCTATCCAGACAGACTCTGTATGTAATATTTCAGACTTTATGCCTGTTTTTATGAAACAATTTAAATGATCATGGACATAGAGTGCCACCCCACACCCTTCCCGATACTTCTGTCTACTTGGAACAATTTAAAACCCTGGATGTGACATTCAGCAGGCATGTCCTGATTTTTCATATTAAACCACGTCTCATTTATTGCAAAAACATCAATATTACCCGCACTAGCAACTAATCTCAACTCGTCCATCTTATTTCTAGCACTACGACTATTTGTGTAATATACATATAAAGACCCCCCTTTCTATTTACTTTTCCTGCTCATTTCTGTTTTTCCACTATACCTATTACAGTCCTTGTCACCTAGTGCCACTGACTTTCCAATATCCACCTTATTCTGCCTATTACTAGTTCTCCTAGAATTCATAATATTACTACACAGGGACTTCACTGTTTTTCCCCCATAACCCATACCCCTAACTTTTTCTAGTTTAAAGCCCTAACAGCTCCTTCCACTGCAGTTGCCAGTGCCCCCACCCCAGACCTAGATAGGTGAACCCCATCCCTGGCATACATGTCATTTCTGCCATAGAAGAGGTCCCAGTTGTCAATGAATGTTACTGCATTTTCCTTACAGTATTTGTCCTGCCAGCAATTGACACCAATTGCCCTGGACAACCATTCATTTCCAACTCCTCTCCTTGGCAAAATACCACATATGACAGGGTTCCCACCCTTCTTCCTAATTTTGCCTATTGCTGACCTATACCAGCTAGTCAGGTCCTCACTCCTACGTCTGCCAACATCGTTGCCTCCAGCACTGAGACAGATAATAGGATTGCTCCCATTACCGCTCATGATATCGTCCAGATGGCTAACAATATCCTCCATCCCAGCCCCAGGAAAACAATCCCTCTGTCTCCTACTTCTATCTTTCAAGCAGAAGGCCCTATCTATGTACCTAATCTGACTATCCCCAACAAGTACAATGTTCTTACCTTCCTTTGTGTCATTCGTGGTGATGATCCTAGTAGTCGACTCACATTCATCGGGTAGGACGGAGAATGGGTTCGATGTTTTCAAAACATTCTCTTGGGTCTTCGTTGTTTCTACCTCTCCACCCGTCCTCTTGATCCTTAACTTTGTCCCATGCATTCCAGCCACTGTCCAGGTTCCTTTCTTGACTTGAGGATTCACAACAGGAGGATTACTACGAATCCTCTTGTTTTCCTCAGTCAGTCGCTGTATCTCAAGCTTAGCTACCCTCAGTTCTTCCTTTAGCTGCTGGTAGAGTAGCTCAAGAGAGGACATCTTCAGATTTACAGAGAGCACACAAGACACGTCTTCACTGAGTTAAGTCAGGGTCTTCAATCTATCTTCATACAGAAGATTTCTAATGCTATGTATTAATTTACTCATTCTACGCTGAATGCTTTCTAACGAATTTATATATATTCTGTGAAGACGTGTCTTGTGTGCTCTCTGTGAATCTGAACAATATGTCCTCTCTTGAGCAACTCTACCAGCAGCTAAAGGAAGAACTGAGGGTAGCTAAGCTTGAGAAACAGCGACTGTATATCCAACAACTTCAACCAGAACAACGGCTTCTACAACATAGCTGAACCTATTGCCAAGAAACTTCTTCATCGCTTTCCCATATAGAACTTAGGAATGGAAAACTGCAGAAGGTCTACCCATATACTGTTGGTGTTGGTGGGTTGGCTTTGACATGACCTGTCAAGTATGGGCCAGTAGGCCTTCATATGTTCTTATACTTGTCCAATCTCTTTTTATGTTACCCAAGGTTTTAACTATCACCCTACTTTGAAGAGTATCACATGCAGCATTCTCCACCTGACCCAGCATTCTCCACCTGACTAAATCCTTAAAATACTCATGTATCTGTTATCCAGGTAGATCTGTTTGTGACTCGATAAAGCCCACTGCGTGGGCGAAACGTTGTCAATAAAGGATCACATTATACTGCTTGTGTTTATTTTTCAATTGTGTCGGTATTTTATACAATTTATTTCCAAATGTATATTACACTAATAGTCGTATTGCTAGGAATAAGATGGACGAGTTCAGATTAGTTGCAAGTGTAAGTAATATTGATGTTTTTGCAATAACTGAGACGTGGTTTAATATGAAAAATCGGGACATGCCTGCTGAATGTCATATCCAGGGTTTTAAATTGTTCCAAGTAGACAGAAGTATCGGGAAGGGGGGTGGGGTAGCACTCTATGTCCGTGATCCTTTAAATTGTTGCATAAAAACGGGTATAAAGTCTGAAATAATACATACAGAATTTTCAGAGGGGTGTGAAAAATAGATTTTAGGCGTGATATATCGTCCTCCAAACTTAGATAGGGAAGAAGGTAGACTACTTTGGGAGGAAATTGTTAAGGCCACAAGGCACGATAACGTAGTAATTCTATGGGACTTTAACTTTAGTCAGATTGATTAGAATTTCTTGACAGGGAATTTAGAATGTAACGACTTTTTAGTAGTTCAGGATTGTTTTTTGAAGCAGTTTGTGACAGAACCTACAAGGGGAAATAACCTACTTGATTTGGTTCTGGAAGAAGTCGACAACACTCTTCCTTTCCTTGATGTTCTTCTCTGCAAAGCTGACCATGAACTTCGTTTTAAAGTCTATCGAAAACCTACCAACCAACACGATCTTCTCCACTTGTACTCTCACCACGACACCAAAAACTAAACATAGTGTAATTATAGGCTTTTTCCTGCGCGCACTCAGAATCTGCAGCAGTGAGTTCCTTGAGGAAGAATGCTCCCTTATTGAGCAAGTTTTTTCTAAACTTCACTATCCTCGTCACTTCATTAGAGACTGCAGACGACGGGCATTAAACATCTTCAACACTGCCGAGAAAAGATACATAGTCCTCCCCACCAACTCCATTGCCAAACACGTTTCCAACATTTTTCCCAATACCTCATTCCGAGTATCTACCTCCACATCCACCACCATCAAGGTCATTACCAGTAACAGACATGACAAACTTCAATCCACTGCAGGGGTATACACAATCCCTTGTAATGACTGCAGCAAATTATACGTCGGCGAAACATCCAGAGACCTCCAAACACGTATTTCAGAACACCAGTACGCAGGCAGATCTGACGACTCAAAGAATGCCTGTGTTCAACACCGAAATTCACACAACCATTTAATCAACTACAGAAACGCAAGACTCATCGCCAGAGAAGACAACACTCAATGCCTAAGAATTCTGGAATCACTTATCTGTATATCCAACAACTTCAACCAGAACAACGGCTTTTACAACATAGCTGAACCTATTGTTAAGAAACTTCTTCATCGCTATCCCACATAGAACTTAAGAATGGATCACTGCATACTTGTCCAATCTCTTTTTAAGTTACGCAAGGTTTTAAACTATCAACCTACTTTGAAGACTGTCACATGCAGCATTCTCCACCTGACTAAATCCTATAAATACTCATGTATCTTTTATCCAGGTAGATCTGTTTGTGACTAGATAAAGCTCACTGCGTGGGCGAAACGTTGTCAATAAAGGATCACATTATACTGCTGATGTGTTTATTTTTCCATTGTGTCGGTATTTTATACCATTTATTTCCACAGTATTCTAGCATAGCTAAATAACTAAATAGTGATATTTTCTTCCATTCAATGGTAATTCATATTGGTAATTATCACTTGTGCAATGTTGTTGAATTTTTGGGCATTTTGGGAAAAGAGTTTGGCCGCATATGGGCTGGGAAGTCTGGCGACCCTGGACCATGATTGAGTGTAAAAAATGTATCCGGACCTTGCCTACATTGGCACTTGTCCAAGTGGACCTTTGCTCGTAGTAGTTGAGTAGCCCTGCCATATACCGTATCCATATACCATATACATATACCAAATACATATACCCATATACCATATCCATATACCCATATACCATATCCATATACCCATATACTTTATCCATATACCATATACTTTATCCATATACCATATACTTTATCCATATACCCATGTACAATATCCATATACTCACATACCATATACCACATCCACATACCATATCCATATACCCGAAGAGATTAGTATTTAACGTTCTCTCTCTCTCTCTCTTACCTATTTTATGATAAAGGCAAAACCAATAAGGAGTTGTCTGTCATATTCCTGTCTTCCGCCCACTCTCCTTTATTATCGCTTCCTCCTCCTCCTCTCTGGTATATCCATATACCGTATCCATATACCAATATACCATATCCATATACCATATACTTTATTCATATGCCCATGTACCATATCCATATACTCACATACCATATACCATATCCACATACCATATCCATACACCCATATACCCGAAGAAGATATTAGTATTTAACGTTCTCTCTCTCTCTCTTTCTCTCTCTCTCTCTCTCTCTCTCTCTCTCTCTCTCTCTCTCTCTTACCTATTTTATAATAAAGGGAAACCAATAAGGAGTTGTCTGTCATATTCCTGTCTTCCGCCCACTCTCCTTTATTATCGCTTCCTCCATTTCCTTCTCCTCCTCCATCAGTACTCTCCTTTATTATCGCTTCCTCCATTTCCTTCTCCTCCTCCATCAGTACTCTCCTTTATTATCGCTTCCTCCATTTCCTTCTCCTCCATCAGTTCTCTCCTTTATTATCGCTTCCTCCATTTCCTTCTCCTCCATCAGTTTTCTCCTTTATTATCGCTTCCTCCATTTCCTTCTCCTCCTCCATCAGTTCTCTCCTTTTTTATCGCTTCCTCCATTTCCTTCTCCTCCTCCATCAGTTCTCTCCTTTATTATCGCTTCCTCCATTTCCTTCTCCTCCTCCATCAGTTCTCTCCTTTATTATCGCTTCCTCCATTTCCTTCTCCTCCTCCATCAGTTCTCTCCTTTATTATCGCTTCCTCCATTTCCTTCTCCTCCTCCATCAGTTCTCTCCTTTATCATCGCTTCCTCCATTTCCTTCTCCTCATCCATCAGTACTCTTCTTTATTATCGCTTCCTCCATTTCCTTCTCCTCCTCCATCAGTTCTCTCCTTTATTATCGCGTCCTCCATTTCCTCCTCCTCCTCCATCAGTACTCTTCTT
Organism: Cherax destructor; assembly: GCA_009830355.1. Taxonomy (NCBI): domain Eukaryota; kingdom Metazoa; phylum Arthropoda; class Malacostraca; order Decapoda; family Parastacidae; genus Cherax; species Cherax destructor. The sequence goes on along the minus strand of WNWK01014343.1, from coordinate 43,444 downwards.
TATTATCGCTTCCTCCATTTCCTCCTCCTCCTCCATCAGTACTCTCCTTTATTATCGCTTCCTCCATTTCCTCCTCCTCCTCCATCAGTACTTTCCTATATTATTGCTTCCTCCATTTCCTCCTCCTCCTCTATCAGTACTCTCCTTTATTACCGCTTCCTCCATTTCCTTCTCCTCCTCCATCAGTATTCCCCTTTATTATCGCTTCCTCCATTTCCTTCTCCTCCTCCATCAGTTCTCTCCTTTATTATCGCTTCCTCCATTTCCTTCTCCTCCTCCATCAGTTCTCTCCTTTATTATCGCTTCCTCCATTTCCTCCTCCTCCTCCATCAGTTCTCTCCTTTATTATAGCTTCCTCCATTTCCTTCTCCTCCTCCATCAGTTCTCTCCTTTATTATCGCTTCCTCCATTTCCTTCTCCTCCTCCATCAGTTCTCTCCTTTATTATAGCTTCCTCCATTTCCTTCTCCTCCTCCATCAGTTCTCTCCTTTATTATAGCTTCCTCCATTTCCTTCTCCTCCTCCATCAGTTCTCTCCTTTATTATCGCTTCCTCCATTTCCTTCTCCTCCTCCATCAGTACTCACCTTTATTATCGCTTCCTCCATTTCCTTCTCCTCCTCCATCAGTTTTCACCTTTATTATCGCTTCCTCCATTTCCTTCTCCTCCTCCATCAGTTCTCTCCTTTATTATCGCTTCCTCCATTTCCTTCTCCTCCTCCATCAGTTCTCTCCTTTATTATCGCTTCCTCCATTTCCTCCTCCTCCTCCATCAGTTCTCTCCTTTATTATAGCTTCCTCCATTTCCTTCTCCTCCTCCATCAGTTCTCTCCTTTATTATCGCTTCCTCCATTTCCTCCTCCTCCTCCATCAGTTCTCTCCTTTATTATCGCTTCCTCCATTTCCTTCTCCTCCTCCATCAGTTCTCTCCTTTATTATCGCTTCCTCCATTTCCTCCTCCTCCTCCATCAGTTCTCTCCTTTATTATCGCTTCCTCCATTTCCTTCTCCTCCTCCATCAGTTCTCTCCTTTATTATAGCTTCCTCCATTTCCTCCTCCTCCTCCATCAGTTCTCTCCATTATTATAGCTTCCTCCATTTCCTTCTCCTCCTCCATCAGTTCTCTCCTTTATTATAGCTTCCTCCATTTCCTTCTCCTCCTCCATCAGTTCTCTCCTTTATTATCGCTTCCTCCATTTCCTCCTCCTCCTCCATCAGTTCTCTCCATTATTATAGCTTCCTCCATTTCCTTCTCCTCCTCCATCAGTTCTCTCCTTTATTATAGCTTCCTCCATTTCCTTCTCCTCCTCCATCAGTTCTCTCCATTATTATAGCTTCCTCCATTTCCTTCTCCTCCTCCATCAGTTCTCTCCTTTATTATCGCTTCCTCCATTTCCTCCTCCTCCTCCATCAGTTCTCTCCATTATTATAGCTTCCTCCATTTCCTTCTCCTCCTCCATCAGTTCTCTCCTTTATTATCGCTTCCTCCATTTCCTCCTCCTCCTCCATCAGTTCTCTATCAAACTTTTATTAGATAAAGAAAAGCTTTTAGGAGATTTTTACTGAATTGTTGTAAATTTAATGACTCTTCAAACTATAACTTTAGTGAAAAGGCCCAAGAGCTAGAGGTTCAATGAGCTAGGAAATACCCTCCTGTAGATCTATAAGCTACAGCTCACCTGCGGGTACCCCACGTCAAGGGAGAAAACCTACACTGAGTGAAGATCCAAGGAACTGGAGCTCTTTACTTACTCTTTCTATCCATTCACCATCTTCCATCCATCACCAACTCTATCCAATCCTTCGTCAATCTCTCACCTTTATTAGGTTTATCAGTAAACAGGACAAGTGTCTCCTGACGTGGGTCTTAGTCAAATGATGACCGGTCATCTGACCGGTCCACCGCTTTAAAAATTATGGTTATGATCATAACTATTTTTTAGCAGTGTACCCCACTCCCTTCCTTTAGGAGTTCCGGGACCTTCCGTCAGGGGTCCGGTGTCTTCATCCCATAGGAGACCTTACAGACTGAACCTCCCACAGTCCTCACAGACCGAACCTCCCACAGTCCTCATAGACCAAACTTTTCACAGACCTCACAGATCGAACCTCCCACAGACCTCACAGACCGAACCTCCCAAAGGAGACCTCACAGACCGAGCCTCCCAGAGACCTCAAAACGAGACCTTACAAACGCGAGACTAAATGCATGTCTCCAAGAGCGGACTTAGCAAGAAGACTACTATGAAGGCAGCCCCCTGGAAGGCAGCCCCCTGGAAGGCAGCCCTCTGGAAGTCAGCCCTCTGGAAGGCACCTCCCTGGAACGAAGTCCCCTGGAAGGTAGCCCCCAGGAAGTTAGCCGCCCTGGTAATGGGTCAGCTGGGAGGCTGCCCTTGTGGAAAACAGGTGGAGATGTGGCTTCTTCTGGTGGGTGGTAGTGGTGCTGAGACAGGTGAAGTGTTGATGCTGAGACTGGTGAAGTGTTGGTTCTGTAGCAGGTGGATGGTAGTGGTGCTGAGACAGGTGAAGTGTTGATGCTGAGACTGGTGAAGTGTTGGTTCTGTAGCAGGTGGATGGTAGTGGTGCTGAGACAGGTGAAGTGTTGATGCTGAGACTGGTGAAGTGTTGGTTCTGTAGCAGGTGGATGGTAGTGGTGCTGAGACAGGTGAAGTGTTGATGGTGGTGCTGCAGCAGGTGGATGGTAGTGGTGCTGCAGCAGGTGGATGGTAGTGGTGCTGCAGCAGGTGGGTGGTAGTGGTGCTGAGACAGGTGAAGTGTTGATGGTGGTGGTGCTGCAGCAGGTGGGTGGTAGTGGTGCTGAGACAGGTGAAGTGTTGATGGTGGTGCTGCAGCAGGTGGATGGTAGTGGTGCTGAGACAGGTGAAGTGTTGATGGTGGTGGTGCTGCAGCAGGTGGATGGTAGTGGTGCTGAGACAGGTGAAGTGTTGATGGTGGTGCTGCAGCAGGTGGATGGTAGTGGTGCTGAGACAGGTGAAGTGTTGATGGTGGTGGTGCTGCAGCAGGTGGGTGGTAGTGGTGCTGAGACAGGTGAAGTGTTGATGGTGGTGGTGCTGCATCAGGTGGGTGGTAGTGGTGGTGGGACAGGTGAAGTGTTGATGGTGGTGGTGCTGCAGCAGATGGATGGTAGTGGTGCTGAGACAGGTGAAGTGTTGATGGTGGTGGTGCTGCAGCAGGTGGGTGGTAGTGGTGCTGAGACAGGGAAGTGTTGATGGTGGTGGTGCTGCAGCAGGTGGGTGGTAGTGGTGCTGAGACAGGTGAAGTGTTGATGGTGGTGGTGCTGCAGCAGGTGGGTGGTAGTGGTGCTGAGACAGGGAAGTGTTGATGGTGGTGGTGCTGCAGCAGGTGGGTGGTAGTGGTGCTGAGACAGGTGAAGTGTTGATGGTGGTGGTGCTGCAGCAGGTGGGTGGTAGTGGTGGAAATAAATGGTATAATGGAAAAATAAACACATAAGCAGTATAATGTGATCCTTTATTGACAACGTTTCGCCCACGCAGTGGGCTTTATCGAGTCACAAACAGGGCGGTAGTGGTGCTGAAACAGGTGAAGTGTTGGAGCTGCAGCAGGTGGGTGGTGGTGGTGCTGGAACATGTGAGGTGTTAGTGGTGACGCTGCAGTAGGTAAGTCCACGTGTTAGTGGTGCTGTTGCTTCTGCAGGTGGGTGTAAATGGTGTCTGCGGCTGTAAAGCTGTTTCTGGGAGAGATGGTAGGTGGTGTTGATGCTGCAGCCCTTTTTCAGCAGATGGGTGTAGGTGGTGATACTGATTTTGCTGATGCTTCTGCAAGTGGTTTTAATTAGTACTGCTTCGGTAGGTGTCTTCGGTGATGTTACAGCTACGTGTTCTGGTGGGTGTAGGTGGTGGCGCTGCTGCAAACGGTTAAGTTATGGTGTTGGTGTAGGCAAGGTTTGTGATGGTGGTGCAACAGGTGAGTGTAGGTGGGAGGTAGCGTCGAGGTGGTGCAACTGGTGAGTGTAGGTGGGAGGTAGCTTCGAGGTGGTGCAACTGGTGAGTGTAGGTGGGAGGTAGCGACGAGGTGGTGCAACAGGTGAGTGTAGGTGGGAGGTAGCGTCGAGGTGGTGCAACAGGTGAGTGTAGGTGGGAGGTAGCGACGAGGTGGTGCAACAGGTGAGTGTAGGTGGGAGGTAGCGTCGAGGTGGTGCAACAGGTGAGTGTAGGTGGGAGGTAGCTTCGAGGTGGTGCAACAGGTGAGTGTAGGTGGGAGGTAGCTTCGAGGTGGTGCAACAGGTGAGTGTAGGTGGGAGGTAGCGTCGAGGTGGTGCAACAGGTGAGTGTAGGTGGGAGGTAGCTTCGAGGTGGTGCAACAGGTGAGTGTAGGTGGGAGGTAGCGTCGAGGTGGTGCAACAGGAGTGTAGGTGGGAGGTAGCGTCGAGGTGGTGCAACTGGTGAGTGTAGGTGGGAGGTAGCTTCGAGGTGGTGCAACAGGTGAGTGTAGGTGGGAGGTAGCGACGAGGTGGTGCAACAGGTGAGTGTAGGTGCGAGGTAGCAACGAGGTGGTGCAACAGGTGAGTGTAGGTGGGAGGTAGCGACGAGGTGGTGCAACAGGTGAGTGTAGGTGGGAGGTAGCGACGAGGTGGTGCAACAGGTGAGTGTAGGTGGGAGGTAGCTTCGAGGTGGTGCAACAGGTGAGTGTAGGTGGGAGGTAGCTTCGAGGTGGTGCAACAGGTGAGTGTAGGTGGGAGGTAGCGTCGAGGTGGTGCAACTGGTGAGTGTAGGTGGGAGGTAGCTTCGAGGTGGTGCAACTGGTGAGTGTAGGTGGGAGGTAGCTTCGAGGTGGTGCAACTGGTGAGTGTAGGTGGGAGGTAGCTTCGAGGTGGTGCAACAGGTGAGTGTAGGTGGGAGGTAGCGTCGAGGTGGTGCAACAGGTGAGTGTAGGTGGGAGGTAGCGTCGAGGTGGTGCAGGAAGGTATTGATATGAGGGTTACGACCTTCACACACGGCAGCAGTAACATGCCAGAGGTCATGTTAGCACGTTATTGTTTCATCTCCTGCCATTGTCGGCTTAGAAGGAGGAGCAGAGAGAGAGAGGGAGAGAGACAGACAGACAGACAGAGACAGACAGACAGACGCACGCACACGCACACACACACACACACACACACACACACACACACACACACACACACACACACACGTTAACATTTTTATGGGATTTAGGTTAACTTTGGTCTCAAATAACCGACAGGTCTGTCCCAGAATATTTTTTGACAGGTTGTGGTAGTATGTGGTGGTGTGTAGTGGTTAGTGGTGTGTGGTGGTGAGCAATGATATGTGGTGTGTGGAGGTGAATAGTGAGTGGTGGAGTGTCACCCTCATCAACTTGCCCTTCCTTATGTTCACTTGTAACTTCTTTTTCTTTTATGCTCCCCCAAATTCGTCAACCAATATTCGAAAAGCACAGCGTCATCTGCAAAAAACAACTGTAACAACTCGTGCTTAGTATTAGATTCTTTATATTTTAATCCCACACCACTCCCCAACCCTTTAGCATTCACTGCTTTTACAATCGCATCTATAAATATGTTAAACAGCCATGGTGACATCACATATCCCTGTACAAGACCTAATTTTAAGGGAAAAATAATCTCCCTCCTACCTTCGTACCGTAACTTCAGCCTCATTAATCCTCATATAAAAAAATTAACTGCTTTCAGTAACCTGCCACCTATTCCATAAACTTACAACATCTGTCATATTGTTTCCTTATCCACCGTATGATATGCCTTCTCCAAATCAATAAATGCAAAGAAAACTTCCTTACCCGTGTCTAAATACATTTCATAAAATTTCCTTGTTCATCTGCGATCCTGCTCTTCGTCTTACCCCTAATTAATTCAATAATAACTCTACAAAAACGTAACACGGTATACTCAAGAGTCATATTCCCTTAAAGTTTTTACACTCTCTTATGGACTACTTTCCTTTATTGGAAGGAACTATACACGTTCTCTACCAGTTCTTTCATACATTTATTGAACAGCAGAACTACCCACTCCAAAATTATATCCCCACCAACTATAAACATTTGTCTTGATCCGATCAATCATAACTGTTTTGCCTCTTTAATAATATATATATATATATATATATATATATATATATATATATATATATATATATATATATATATATATGTCGTGCCGATTAGGTAAAACTTGCGATTTTGGCTTAAATAGCAACACTCATCTTGCCATATAAGACAAGTGAAAATTTGTGTATGCAATAATTTCGCCAAAATAATTCTGAACCTAACGAAAAAAATATATTTCATTGTGTTTGTTTATTATTAAATTAATGTTAACGTATCTAAAATATATTTAGTTGGGTTAGGCTAAATTAAATTGCGCTTGTTGTAATAAGGTTAGGTAGGTTTTCAAAGTTTCTCTTGGTACAAAATTATAAATTCTTACATTAACATAAATGAAAAAAATATATCTTTAAACGTATAAGAGAAATTTTTAGAAAGGACTTAATTTTAGATGAGTTCTTGCTAATTGACCAGTTTTACCTAATCGGCACGACATATATATATATATATATATATATATATATATATATGAACATGTTGGATAGGAGCGAATGAAGACAAATGGTTTTTAAGACTTGACGTGCTGCTAAAGTGTGAGCAGGGTAATATGAAGGTATTCAGGAATACTTTCATACCTTCATTCATATATATATATATATATATATATATATATATATATATATATATATATATATATATATATATATATATATATATATATATATAAGATTTAAGAGATACATTGTTGATATAAAGATGGCATATACAGTACACGAGGTGTGAGAGATACATGTCTAGTACATATTGCTACATGTTTGTCACTGATTATTATCCGAAAATCTCATCCAGCTCCTCTGAGCTGGGGCGCATCATTACCCCTCTGAACAGCAGCGCTGAGTCGCTGGAACAGAAAACTAGCTGCCCTGGGATCCTTCCTCCCTGGTGTATTGGAGATAGATATCAGCCAAGGTAGATGCACATGTGTAGTCCACACCACCTGCTTGCCGTCTGTCCAGGCTTGAAGGGTGATACCATCTGGACGCTTTTGGCTGCCATCAGATCTGCATAGTTGGGGTGGCTTCATTACTGCTGGGCATCCGGCTGTTGTGAGGATTCTCTTGATAATGTTATTAACCTCTTCATGTCTTTCAATCTTTCCCTCGGATTTACGACACACAAGACCATGGTACACGAATCGGTCTGCTGTTTCACTGCCACAAATACACCTGTGTTCGGCGAGAATAGGGCGGCAAGTCGAAGGGCAACACCAATGCAGATGGTCTGTGGGTCGAGGCGTGTGCCAAGGCTGGAATTGGGAACAGCCAAAAGAAAGTCCCCTGCATGAGGAGCCATCACTGCAAGGAGGCGGGCTCTATCCTTCCCTGACACACTCTGAAGCATTGCTGAAGCTATATTCTCTACTATTGGGCCATCCCAGTGCGACTGTTTGTAGTTGTTGGGGGAAATAGGCCTGGTTTCAGAGCCTGTTAGATTATCCCAGATCCTGGCTCCATCAACGAACTTTTGGTCATGTATATATATATATATATATATATATATATATATATATATATATATATATATATATATATATATATATATATGGGGTCCACCTTTGGTGTACATTGTGGGACCCATAGCCTCGGAGAAGTGGATAAAAAAAGGCTTCAAGGAAGAATATTTAGATTTCTTTCTGAAGCCATTTGAATATTCCACTTCCCCTACCACCCCATCTTTTGAATGTCTATAAACTTTATTTCAAGACAAAATACATTGACAAAATACATTGACATGAATACAATAGGGAGTAAAACAACATAGATAACTCAGAGCTACATGTCAAATACTTCGTGCAGCTCCCCGGCAGTGGGCCGCGTGCCCAGAATGCTGCAGGCATTTCCCCTCTGAATCGCAACACTGAGTCTCTGAAAGAGGAAGCTGGTCGCCCTGTGGTCCTTGGTTTCTATAATGAATCTTTCACGCAGCTCTTTGATAAACATTAGAGCACACTTGACCCATGCTCCAAGGGTCTCCGACCCTATTGGGATGAAGTTATAGCAAGGGGAAAGGCCTTCATATTTGCGAGTTTTCTGGGTCTCCCTGTGGCTGGCAACTCCACCCCCTTCAGCTACAGTGTATGGCAAGTAGGTGTCTGCCCTTGTGGCAGCACAGGTGTAATCCCAAGCAATCTGCTTACCATCCTTCCAGGGTAGCATAGTGGCTCCATCCGGACGCTTTTGACTTCCATCAGACCTCTGCACTTGGGGTTCCCGTTGAGTTGGGCAACAGGCTGTGGCGAGGCTTCTCTTTATGATGTCAGTGACCTCCTCATGTCTAGCATACTTCCCTTCTGATGTGTGACACACGAGACCATGAAGTCCGAATTGATCAGCCGTCGCCCTTTCGCAAATACACCTATGTGAGTATGGGGGCGGCTAGGCGAAGAGCAACACCAATCCGAATGGCCTGTGGGTCGAGTCGAGTCGAGTCGAGTCTTATATATATATATGCAGTGGAACTTTGGTACTCAAACAACTCCCTACTCGAAGAATTCGGTACGCGAACACTTTGTTCGGTAAAAAAATCGCTAGGTAGTCGACCATTTTCTCGGCACTCAACCAAACACAACCTGCCAGAACATGTGCGTCAGTCTCCCTGCAGCTGTCACTCAGTGCACTACTCTGCTGAACTTCACTGTAAACTTTTTCGTGTTTCTTCTCATTTTTTGGAGTTTTTAATATTATTTGTATAAATAAGTCACCATTGGGCATACGAAGATTAGTGATAACAGCCAACCAAAAGGAAAATTGGTTAGAGTTACAATAGAGATGAAAAAAGAACGCATAGCAAAATATAAAAGCGGTGCCCACGTGTCCGATCTTGCTACTTGTGTAAAACATTCATTGTTTTATATTCGCTGTGAAAATCATTTCAATTCATTCATTATTAACGGGGCCACATCAAGAAATAGGTCTATATCTTACTTCCGAGTTAATCTAGATAAATGCGTGCATAGCATAGGACTCGGAAAAAAAATTCAGAAAAAACATGATATATTTGAGCTTTTTGTTAAGATAAACATGAGGTGAGTGGTGCACTGAGGAGTCTGTGGAGACAAAGAACTTTGTCCATGGAAGCAAAGAGGGAATGTATGAGAGTATAGTTATACCAACGTTTTTGTATGGATGTGAAACATGGGTGGTGAATGTTGCAACAAGGAGAAGGCTGGAAGCACTGGAGATGTCATGTCTGAGAGCAATATAATGCAGAGAATTCGAAGTTTGGAAATTAGGAGGAGGTGCGGGATTACCAAAACTATTATCCAGAGGGCTGATAAGGGGTTGTTGAGGTGGTTCGGACATGTAAAGAGGCTGGAACGAAATTGAATGACTTTGAAAGTGTATAAATCTGTAGTGGCGGTAAGGCGGGGTAGGGGTCGGCCTAGGAAAGGTTGGAGGGACGGGGTAAAGAAGGTTTTGTGTGCGTGGGGCTTGGACTTCCAGCAAGCATGCGTGAGCATGTTAGATAGACGCGAATGGAGACAAATGGTTTTTAGGACTAGACGTGCTGTTGGAGTGTGAGTAAGGTAACATTTATGAAGGGATTCAGGGAAATCGGCAGGCCGGACTTGAGTCATGGAGATGGGAAGTACAGTGTCTGCACTCTGAAGGAGCATGGAGCATGATGACCTGAGCGTCGGTAAGATGGGATGGAAGAAGGGTGGGTAAGGATAGATATATGGAAAAAGGTTGGGTAAGGGTAGGAGGAGGGAATATACAGGTGAGTGGCACGTCCACTCTGGGCGACATGTGCAGAGAAACTGCAGGCGTTGTTGATAGGTGTGTGTGATGCTGAGACGAGTTGTATCAGCTGATGAGGCGGGTGTAGTTGTACTGCAGGAGGCTGGCAGGCGGCGGTGGGAGAGGCACAGAAGGCAGCTGTATTAGGGTCGATTAATATTGTAGGAGAAATCACTGATACGTTCCATTGACGAGTGAGGCGAACTGTCGTAGTGAGATGTGTTTCAATTATAACCAATAGGGTTTATGATACTATAACAATGATAGACATCAATACGTATCAGAACAGGCAGGAGGAGAATGAAATAAGTTGAAACCGTGCCTGAGGCTCACTGTTGTGCCTAGCTGGTGCAAGAAATGGAAAGCAAGCGTAATATAAGAGGGACCCGAAGTGGGAGGAGCTATAGGAGAGAGAGGGAGGGGCCAGCAGAAGGAGCATTCAGTATCTGATGAGTCGTCTTGATAGCCGGATACTAGCAGTGGTGCGAATACAATGGTGTGTAATTATGCTAATATTAGTAATAAAGGTTATCTATCACATTTATTCCGGCTTGATATCAGAAACAATAAAGACGCCAAAATTAATAATAAAAGACAGCATAATATATGGAGGGGCAGAGGCGGTGTTTACATCAGGGCAAACAAACTGAGATCACTTTTTTTTATTATTGTTATTAACACATCGGCCGTCTCCCACCAAGGCAGGCTGGTCAAGATGTTATATCTTGACCAGCTCACTCCTTAGGCCTCCGAGGCAATCTACCATTTTGCCTTAAGAACTTCTTATTCGAAAGACATTTCCATGTTCGGTTTAATAATATGCTTTTCCTGGACTTTGTCCAAGCTGAAGGTGTCCCCCAGGACACACACTATCAACAACGCCTGCAGTTTATCTGCACATGTCGCCCAGAGTGGACGTGCCACTCACCTGTACATTCCCACCTCCTACCCTTCCCATACCTTTTCCCATATTTCTATCCTTACCCATCCTTCTTCCATCCCCATCTTACCGACGCTCAGGTCAATCCATCTCCAGCTATTGGTTATCCCTTTCTGCTCAGACCTCTCTAAATGCCCATATCATCTGATCATTCTCTCCCCAGCCTTTTGAATTATATGTTTGATAACTCCTGTCCATGTTCTAGTATCAACTCTCCGGTTTCTCAATACAATACACCTCTCCCTCCATACTCCTTCTCTTCAATCTGATATTTAGTCTTTCATTGCTTTTATGAATAATAATAATAATAATAATAATAATAATTTAATAATAATAATTAATAATAATAATAATAAATAATAATAATAATAATAATAGTTGGTGTTTTTGTTCTCATTCTTCAATTATTATTTTCTTCAACAAACTGGCCATATCCCACCGAGAGTGGTGGCCTAAAAAGATAAACTAAAGTTTCTCTCTTTACATTTAACAATGTATACAGGAAAAGGGGTTACTAGCCACATGCACCCGGTATTTTATTCGCCTCTACGACACGTATAACTTACTGAGGAAGAACTAAGTTCCAATTTCCTATTGATATAAGAGGAAATAAAGAAGAACAAGAACTATTCAGAAAATAGTAGAAAACCCAGATAGTTAAGGATATACGTATATGCATGTGCATGTATAGTGTAACCTAAGTGTAAGTAGAATTAACAAGATATACCTGTTATCCCGCGTGTTTATGAGACAGAAAAGACACCAGCAATCCTACCATCATGTAAAACAATTACAGGTTTCCGTTTCACACTCACTTGGCAGGACAGTAGTACCTCCCTGGGTGGTTGCTGTCTACCAACCCACTACCTAGGATTATTATTATTATTATTATTATTATTATTAACATATTAAAATGGAGCGCTAAGGTCGTAGTGGACAAATTACATTTGGTTAATGGGAAGCAATCGGTCTCAATACGAGAATAACGATAGCCCCAGTTCTCTTGATCAAGAGCCTTGCACCAGTATCAACTATGCCACCTTGAAGATTGCTTTAACATTAAACCAGATTTAATCTCAGATTATCAGTATTATTACACTCGTCATGAGGACCTGTTGCACTGTTTCTCACGAAGCCACAAACCCGAGCAGATTAAGCTGCACAAGGAGTGGGGAAGGCTTAAAACTCCATCTGATAATTGCAGTCTAATCTTTTCTAGTTAGGCAAAGAGAGCTGCCGTAAAAAGAAAATATTAATCAATTCTAAATACAGTTAGTTGGAGGAGTCTTAGTGGGCATGGCTAGTGTCGTACAAGGGTCAACACTAATGACCCATGCATAACCCGGGAGACAATGCTCTTCATGAAGAGATAAGCAGCTATTGAGACATCAGTATTCAGCAAGACAATGTTCGAAGACTCCTGGTCCACAAAGGCACATTGACCTTACAAACACATTTGCACGATGCTTGTCTCAAGGGTCAAATGAAACGCTATGTTCAGCTTATGGTAAATCCGATAAATTGGAGGGTAAGGGGTGCATAATCCCTAGAGCCTAGAATTAATGAGGAAATTGCAGAGGTCATGGAGAGAAAAGACCAGATAGAATCAGAGAATCAGAGGGAGGGAGGGAGATAGAGACAGATAGACAGAGATAGACAGAGACAGACAGACAAACAGAGACAGAGAGGACATCAGCGTTCAAGTGAAAGACAGATAACAGAGGCCTTGCATTTCACGCCGCGGTTATCTGCTTAGAAGAACTATCTACTTTTATCTAGATTAAGGACGATCGTCTATTATTTAAACGGGTGAAGCAAGGATAGAAATGCAAAAGGCTCTCTCTCCTACCTCCACTCTCTCAGACAACTACCAGAGTGAAAACTTTGGAAATTTCACTGAGGAAACTGGTGACTAGAGGGTTGCATCTGTCCTGAGCTGTCTTGGGGAATTGGTGTGGAGTGTTATACAACACCATAGCTGACTTCTGTACTGGTTTATAGTAGTTAAAGGCGTTGAACGAGGAGGTTCTGTTTCACAAGGAGGATAATAAAAAACTGAAAATTCGCCTGGGAAATTATAATGAATATGAGGTGGTTGGGGCTAGAGAAAGAAAACTGGTTATCAGCATTTTGGCAACCGTAACAAAGGAAAATGGTCTATAGTAAAGCTTGAAATATTAAATGAGCAGATTATAAGGAAATCGCTTTTCTGTTCTCCAGGACGAATGTACTTCAGTCGACAGTAAAGATAAAGGTACTATCAACTCCTTTGGAAATTAAGGTAAGAATATCCTTGTGGTGGGTGATTCACAGGTAAAATATATATTGACGGTGCATTCTGTAACAGAGATAGGAAGGTGAAACCAAGGGTGTGTTTCGCAGAAGCAGATATAGGTGACATAGTCAACAGGCTGGATAATATGTCAGGTAATGAGAACAAGCCGATTATGTGCTTCACTGCTGGTGGAAACGATATTGGGAATGGCAGGAGACAGGAGCTGGTAGATAGGTACATAACAACTATTGATTTAATTAGATCCTATGTAGCATTTTGCCAGAAGAGAGGGCAATGATTCGATGTATACGGCAACAGGTGTAAATTGGTTGCAAGAAAAGTATTGCAAAGAACCTGCAATGCCATTCATTAAAAAACCGGGACAGTTTGTACGGCAAACATGATATGTATGCAAGAAATGGGGGTACATCTCTCTTAGGCAACTCTGTTGAGGGGGCCGTTGTTGAGTTGTCTAGGACTGATATAAAACAGAGGTATGGGTGTATGTGGGCAAGAAATAGTTTGCAGCTCGAGGGATGAAAGAAGCAAAAGATGCCAAGACATCTCAGGAAAGTGTTCAAAAAACGTTGTTCATCACATAGTTACTAGTAATAATATTCAACTTGTCGGTTTCAAAACCATTTATCACTAATAATAATGCATCCACGACACAAGTGGTTTTTAAAGCAAATAACAATACCGGGAATCGAACCCGACGTCTTTACCCAGGATCCCGGGACACTAGATAATAATATCTTTATTTTTACAAGTACATTGTGTACAGGCCTAGCTGACATCAGTTACATACTTCTATATAGAGAGCCGCTTGTTATGCAGAGCATTTCGGGCAAATTAGGTCATGTTTTGTCCCAGGATGCGACCCACACTAGTCGATTAACACCCAGGTACCCATTTTATTGATGGGTGAACATAGACAACAGGTGTAAGGAAACACGCCCAATGTTTCTACCCTCTCCGGGACCCTCACCGTGTGAGGCGAGAGCTTTAATCACCAGGCCACTAGGCGCCGTATTTATTGATGCCTTTGTGCACTAGGAAACATTGCTACAAACGTCAAGTGCCCGGCGTCCTGTTAGTACGCGAGCACATTTGTGGGTATGATGGCTACAGGAACTAATTTCACTCTGCTCCAGTTTGTGATACCAGTCTCACGAGTCTTAACTATTAATGAAGATCTGGTTAATTATGACACGCGAGAGAGCAAAGTATTTGATGCAGGGTATTCACTATATTAGTCTATCACTGGTGCCTATGACCAAGACCTTGTTGAAGGGTAACCATTTTGGACGAAATAGTTGGGACTTCACCTGTTCACTTCACTAGAAAGAAAAAATAATTTGTCAAAGACTTGGTTGCTGCAAATAACGTCCAATAAACCCAGTCCAGCCAGTCTTGCCAACCCAGGTTCCCAGATCTCTCAACTCGAACGAATTCAATTACCTGTGTTTGACCAGCTCTCTCAATGGGAATCATTTTTGGACCTCTTAACAGCTTTAGTGTACCTAAGAGGAGAGGTTTTTTGAAGCTATATCTGAATTAAATTGTCTTAACACTCAAAGATTTTATTTGTAAGCTTTCCTAATACATGGATTCAGTATAACGACGGATAACAATTTTTATGCAGTTGACTTATAAGATAAATATAGAGATAAATAAATATTAAAGCCAAGTCAGCTTAACAATTGTTACTTACCCTCACCTGTACATAATTTTAAATCACGGAATGTGTGGGTTTTGAATCCATGACAAGTGATTCCTAAATCTCATAGAACGTGATTTCTTTGCAATCGTGTTTTTACGATTTCATAAGTCACATAATTTTAATAGGATAAAAGTGATATCATCAATATTTCCTTTACGAAAGGTTTCATAAAATTAATTTCACTTAAATAAAAAATAGCACTGGCCAGAAAGTCAAGGTGCTTTTTAGCATAAGATATCTAAACTGAGTTATAATTATCGTAATGTTATCAATAAATTAGGTAATACATAAATTTTCATTCATATAAGTCCAGACGCTGAGACAACTTTATGCGGCGGTGTGGGTGAAGTAGTATGTGCCTAGTGAAGAGTTCTTGTTACTGGGAAGCTGCCACACGACGGTGTGGGTGAAGTAGTATGTGCCTAGTGAAGAGTTCTTGTTACTTGGAAGTTGCCACACGACGGTGTGGGTGAAGTAGTATGTGTCTAGTGAAGAGTTCTTGTTACTTGGAAGTTGTCACACGGCGGTGTGGGTGAAGTAGTATGTGCCTAGTGAAGAGTTCTTGTTACTGGGAAGCTGCCACACGACGGTGTGGGTGAAGTAGTATGTGCCTAGTGAAGAGTTCTTGTTACTGGGAAGCTGCCACACGACGGTGTGGGTGAAGTAGTATGTGTCTAGTGAAGAGTTCTTGTTACTGGGAAGTTGCAACACGGCGGTGTGGGTGAAGTAGTATGTGCCTAGTGAAGAGTTCTTGTTACTGGGAAGCTGCCACACGGCGGTGTGGGTGAAGTAGTATGTGCCTTGTAAAAACGAAATATGTTTAAATTGTTGAATAAAGTAACATTTCTCCATCTAAAAAAAAAAAAAATCTTGTTCACCAAAACAACAACCTCTCATGTTCCCGCTGTTAGAGAGCTGACAGATCATGGGGGTTTTAATCAAAGCTTTTAATGTGTTCTAAAAGAACACATTAAAAGCTTTGATTAATCTAGTTATGTAACGTGCGTGTTAAATAAATCATGTAATGGGGTATTAATTAAGTGATAATTGATGAAACTGTGATACATCATGAAGTGTAACTTGACATGTAAAACACCAACAAGGAAAAACTTTCCAAGTATTTTTCCTTTGAGACGTCCGTTTAAGTGACTGACAAAAACATAAACTGCAAATCATATCAAATTTTCAAAAGTATGTTACCACCTCATAATTGAAGCTTAGTGCATTTGTTGAAGAGTATAATATACCATTTCTAAGAATGATACACTTACTTACACTTTATGTTAGCTCATCCCAATATAATTGTCCAGTGCTGCTAGTACTAAGAGAATATTGACACTGGTGATTAAATTTTGATTTTTGCCGCTCAAGTGGCTAGTTTATTATCCACCCTATATCCATTATGTGGACATTAGCGTAAGAGCATATGAATACACAAAAGGCCTAAGAACTAGGCCAAGAAAGGGTTTATAGGAGTATATCTTTATTTATTTCCATAGATAACTTGTCTATTGCAAGCAAATTCATGAAATTTGTTTATTATATCTGGTATCCTATCTTCAAAATAAGATAACATATCAAATAAGTTATTATTCCGTCTATGTCTACATTCCTCAGTAAGTGGACAATAAAGCACATACTGTTCAAGACATTGATCATAGGGCTGACCACATACATATATTACATTTGGTTTGATCGTCATCTGTGTCTGCCTAGCTGCCATAAATACTTGTAACCAAGTCTAAGCCTGGCTACTACAACATCAGTCAGCCTATTCATATTGCAAGTTGCTCAATAAACGTACTTTTCTACGTTCGTCTTATCATAGTGGGTTATAGATATACTCAAGCAGCTAACTGCATTCCAGTAACATTCATTTATATGATTTACTTCTCACCTAATATTATTCCTAATGCTAGACCAAAATACACCAAAGGTATAGTCTTCATTTTCCTTCAGGGAACTTTTTTTTTTTATCTAACGTGTCATCTTTTTCATGGAAGAGATATTGTCAATGGTGACAAATACTGAATAGAAATATATATCTTTATGGCAGCTTCCCTAAGATAAGCATTATGGAAATAGCTGATTAAAAATAGTCTGTGTTTAAAGAGACAGAGTTAAAAATATATAGTTTTTTTTATAATTTTAAGGTTTTATATTATTTTTTCTTAATTCGGTACATTTTATTTACCTGATTTGATATTATTTTGGAAAATTGTTTGTGGCTCTATTACCAGTCCAAAAGACCGCCGTCCCTGTTCATTCAGCTTTGTTGTCGTCTAAAGGTTGCCTAGAAGTTTACGAGTGGCTCTCCTGCAAGGGGCCCCGTGGAGGTGCATCTTGTATGGAATATGTGGCAGGGGCACAGAGTAAAAGGGAGCAACATCCTTCTTCCACAAAGGGTCATTTGCCTCCTTTCCCGATAAAATGGCTTCTACTACTGCTTTCACCGAAACTAGCACCTCTGGAGACCCTGGTGATGTGAGGCGGTATATGTCGTCCACACAAAAAACAGCTATGAATTCCAGCTTCAGGTTTGTCACTCGTGGGCCCCGCCGGGTTACAGAGCGTCCAATGCCAGTGCAAAATTATTTTTTGTGCCCTTTTCTGACTTCAGACAAAGGTCAAAATAAGCGACTTAACTCAGAAGCGCTGGTTATCTGCCTCTAGCATTTTACATCATTGACACTTAAGATAGGGAATGTCCACAAAACTCTGGAATTTAACTCCAGCTGTCATGTTGCCTAATTTCCCATTAAAACATATTCAATAAGGCAGTCCAGAAGAATTGATTTTCTGAACTCGTTTCGTCTGCTACCTCTTCTCAATCCTTCGTTTTTTCTTCTGACAAAGAGGATGTTATACCAGTGTTTTAAAATCAAACATTTATTTTGATCAGAATTCATCCCAGTAAAAAACCGATATCCTCCATAAGACTTTATTTAAAATAATCTTTGTATCTATTGTTAAACTTTTGTTTAAAGACGTTTGTTTGCTACGGTATTAAACTGATCACATAATTTTTCAACCAAACTTAAGCCAAAAGGACTAACTCGATGGATTTTTATAACGCACCGGCCATCTCCCACTGAGATAGAGTGATCCGTAAAAAAAAGAGGAAACACTTTCACAATCATTCATTTAATTACTATCTAGTCAGGATCATGTTGTCATCACAACTCAGATGGCCCTTTGAACTGCTGCATTCCAACCCATCCTTGAATGTGGAAATAAATGGTATAAAATACCGACACAATGGAAAAATAAACACATAAGCAGTATAATGTGATCCTTTATTGACAACGTTTCGCCCAGTTTTTTTAGATCTGTCTGTGACTCGATAAAGCCCACTGCGTGGGCGAAACGTTGTCAATAAAGGATCACATTATACTGCTAATGTGTTTATTTTTCCATCCTTGAATGTACAGTCACTGTACCTCAAGCCTCCAAGACTCGTGTTCGGCTAACCCTTTCCTTTGAATTTCCTCTTACATGTTATCTTGTTTACACTCCAACAGCACGTCTACTCATACAAACCACATACCTCTACTTACTCCTACCTAATGTATTCCTTTCAAACTCTGGCTGATATTAAGTAGGGGACAACCAATAGTCATGGCTAATTTATAATATATAAAATGGCTCAGTAAATGCTTCCTTAGTAGACACAGGACGGGCCCTTGAGAAACAGTACTGCCTTCCTTCCCTTTCTCCCTCCATGAGTACTTCCCTCATGATGGGTTACTGACCTATCATAATGTTCACACGGTCACTTTCTCGGACAAAGACCTCTCCGTGTTTCCAAGTTTTGTGTGTTTGGAGTTCAGATTGCAAGTTCTTCTGGAATTTCATGGTTCGGATTATTTCCCGTCTCTCATTGGAGAATGCGAGATCCTTCCCGTCTCTCATTGGATAATGCGAGATCCTTCCCGTCTCTCATTGGATAATGCGAGATCCTTCGTTCGAGTTATTCCTCTGCTTAAGGTGCTTGCACACACATCTCTAATAATCGTTTATTTGATGTTGCCTTGGAGGCTGTGGAGACTGGTATTTTTCTGCCAATCTCTGTACATTTTTGTATCCACAACCTACTGGAATCAGTGGTATTCAGTGCCACTATTACGAACAAAGGTATAGTATGACCTGTGACCTGATCGTAATGTGATTCAAAGTGGAGCAAACAAAACTCAACAATAGCATATGACTTGTATTTTCCTTCATCAGATATAATTTGCCAAATATATACATGTATATACACCATGTACAGTATGTACAGAAGTGGAATACAAAGTGTACACCACGGTGACAAAAGATAGCAGAAGCAGAAGCCAGAGAGTGCACCATGCTCAACCAGCAGCTCAGCAAGTTTGTCAATTCGCTTGGCACAAGTAAACCACGTTGCTTCAGCTTTGGTGGGCTTATCTGTGATTGGCCAATGAGCCAAGGTACTGATTTAACGACGGGTACCCTATTGATCGTTATACCCTTAGCACCCGGTTCGCTGGTTGGGAGGCAGCCTATATAACAGTGTGACATACGCCGAATAAAATGTAACATACTCGTATCATGCAACAGCCACTGATATATAACTTGTCAGACACAGCAACATCGTGGATTCTTGATACAGTGAACATCGTAACAACCTATTTGCTAAATCGTGTGCATGACCTATTTCCGCTGGGGAGTTCCTCCTACCACTGACCATGCCTTCGTCTACTTCACTTCCTCTTTCTCCAGCATATAAGTTCCAATCTTCCTGTCTGTCCTTCATATTCTTCAAGACAACGATGCTCATCACCTGCTCCTAGTCTGAGGGACTGATTACCTCGTCTTCCATTATTTGTTGTATATATATTTCTATTTTGTCCAAGTATTGTATTGATATAGACAAGGGATGTCGAAATGTTTACAAGATACCCAGATGTTGCACATGTGTCTAATTCGTGAACCTACTGGAAGAATGAAAACTATGAACCCATGTCAGAACCCATGTATGAACCAATACTATAGAATACTACAGAGGACTGAGGAAGAAATTAAATTATGTACCTCCTTCCCAGCAACCCCAAACTGCCAGACATTATGTGGATAACCAAAACCCGTAAAACTAATATTCCTAAAAGATCGATCACATCAAGGATAAGTAGTGCTTCACATAGACTTACTAGTTTATTTTTGAAAGACATATTCAAGCCAGTCTCATCTCAAAACACTGAGGGATCCTCCTTAATTGTAGTGAGACGTCAGCACCAGGAAGAAGGAAACTAGCATGTGTTGGTGCTACTTCCCTGCTTACTAAAGTACCAACCACTGAAGTAGTCGCACTATAACTTAAAAAAAATAATCGAAAAGTAAGATCTTCCAGTGCCCAGCAGAGACTCTGTGGATCTAATTGCGCTATGTTTTAATTATAATTGTTTCGATTTTAAGAAGAATAACTTTAACCAGTTTTTTGGGTGCATGAGCTGCCACAACTCTGTTCCAGTCAACATATAAACGAAGCATCCAGATAATACGACCATCCTACCCATCATTTCCAGCAACATTGCAAAGCAACGATATGTGAACGATACTCTGATTTTTATTCCTAGATGTCTAGATATTAGCATTGCACTACTTACCAAGGTCAAAAAAAAATAGAGAGAAATACAACGAACTCCCGTTTACTGACGTCCTAAGAGGCGAAGGTGGGGAAATATTAATTTCCAAAGTGTATATTAAACCCTCTAATAAGGAGGACCTTTGGCATTTTTACTCACACACTAAAAGAGATGTTAAGTGTTATGCTAAGAGGAGACCAGCTACGACTGTCGTAACGGGTGCAGGTGTGTATATAATCACATGCAAAGGATAGGTGACTGACAGGAATATGAACCAGCTCCTTGTTAAACACAAATACACATGCAGAAGAGACAGTCTGAATAACACTTGCATAATACTGGAATATACAAGGGCAATTAATGAGATTGAAAGACAAGAAGTTAGTTATGAAAGAAGACAATATGCTGAAACACAGCTGCCTTGAGGCTGCGTTGGCCGAAGTCTCATACACAGTAGGCCACAGCTCTTTTCAGGAGCGCCTGCCAAAACTAAGTCAGATTCCAGCACACAATCACCTTACAATACCGAACCTCACCCTATCTAACTTACCGGACTTCCTTTCCCTGTTTATTCTGTTATTTATATTATTTTGAAAAAAAAATGAAATGGGTGAGACCTCTAGTTAAATATCATGAGTGTTGCATTTGTATCTTTACTCCATAGCTGTCGGTTCTGTAATTTCTGTACTTGCTCTATTTTTTTATTATTATTTGTTAATTTTACTGTCGAAGCTTTGGGCTGTTTTTATTACTAAGAACGCCAAGTGATCTACTTATTTGTTTTAACAATTTGTCGGTACACAATCACAATATAACAAATGGATGCCTGATTCCTGAGGCCAGATCACTAATCTCTTTTGAGATAACTACCAACCCACTCAAGCAGTTATAAGTGACACCTTTGTCTTATTACGAACGCCATCTCGGCATCGTTCTAGGAAGTTCCCCATCTAGACCCTTTCTAAGAATGTGTCTTGGCTACTGTAATGGGTTCGTAATCTTGGGAAATGGAGCTGCTTTCCACTTTATTGTGTCATACTTTATTGTACAACCATTCTCCATTCTCCAGTTTCCGTATGAGCCCAACAGGTTCAGCACTTCCCTATATACACAATAGTTAACCCTATCTGGACTATGAATCCTCTCCAAAGCTCTTCCTTCTAAATGACCAAATTCTTGACACTGCAGCTCAGAGTGGCTGGGATTGTTCTGTCACTATAAGATTAGTAAATAAATCCTAGTGCAAGTCAGTTCACATTTCTATCCACATTCCTTCAACAGTTTAATAGAATTACCTAGACGATAAGCTGTTACAGTTACAGAATCATCAGATACCCTCACAAATTTTATTTCATGTTCTCTTTGGGTCTGAAGAGATGTTTTAGTTTTTCTTTATCCATTTAAGGCGTTATTTTTTGTTTATCTAATTTCTATTCTGGGAATACATGCTGTTTTACCAGCTTGTACCAGCCGAAGAAAAATATCAACATGGCTATCTTTAGCACCACATTTTCGCGTTCAAATGTCGCTTTATGTCTTATTGTCACCATATTAGAAATTTTTCCCCATCCTGCACTCGGTTGATGACAAGCCAAGCTGCGTCATTAAACTGAATGAATAACAGTAACTAAATAACAAAAGTTATAATGATTCCTCAGCAATATGACGTAAAGTCCAGAAACTTGTGAATCACTCGTGGAGGGGAGCATCTGAGAAGACACCAATCACAATTATTCCTCTTCTAAATGATCTCTTCCGCATTTTTCTCTGTTTTCATATAATGATGTTACACTTGCTATTTAAAAGAAAGGGTAAGATATGTTTTGTGACCAGGCCGCATCAAATCGGTCAAATTACACTTGTAACAGACTTCCGCGTCTTCCGTCAACTGACGCATAAAGAAATGTTTCTGATATTGATACACCTGTTTACCACCCACATGAGGTACTCGCCTCAGACACTCCCACCTGTTTACCACCCACATGAGGTACGCGTCTCAGACACTTCCACCTGTTTACCACCCACATGAGGTACTCGCCTCAGACACTCCCACCTGTTTACCACCCACATGAGGTACTCGCCTCAGACACTCCCACCTGTTTACAACCCACATGAGGTACTCGTCTCAGACACTCCCACTTGTTTACCACCCACATGAGGTACTCGCCTCAGACACTCCCACCTGTTTACCACCCACATGAGGTACTCGTCTCAGACACTCCCACCTGTTTACAACCCACATGAGGTACTCGTCTCAGACACTCCCACTTGTTTACCACCCACTTGAGGTACTCGCCTCAGACACTCCCACCTGTTTACCACCCACATGAGGTACTCGCCTCATACACTCCCACCTGTTTACCACCCACATGAGGTACTCGTCTCAGACACTCCCACCTGTTTACAACCCACATGAGGTACTCGTCTCAGACACTCCCACTTGTTTACCACCCACATGAGGTACTCGCTTCAGACACTCCCACCTGTTTACCACCCACATGAGGTACTCGTCTCAGACACTCCCACCTGTTTACAACCCACATGAGGTACTCGTCTCAGACACTCCCACTTGTTTACCACCCACTTGAGGTACTCGCCTCAAACACTCCCACCTGTTTACCACCCACATGACCCTCTAGGCTCAACATCCTTCCCTCTAATTATACAATTCCAATCACCTGCTACAATAGTAACCATAGGAAGGCCCCTTAAGGCGTATACTAAATCGTTATGAACAAAATCCTCCTTAACTCTACGATCATTGCACGCCGGCATGTACACCCCAACAAACACACCTGAATATCCCCCACTCACCTTCCACCCTAACAATTCTACCCTCCCCTCCTCCCATGTCCTCAGATGAAAAGGGCTGGTTTCCCGTACCCCACCATCACCCCTCCCTTTAAATGCCCAGAACATCCTGTATATAACCTATAACCTTTCAACATTAATTCCTTCCACACCTATAATTATGCTCCTGTAGGAAGCATACGTCTACATTCATACGTCTCAGTGTTGCCTCCACCCATTTCCTCTTAACCTCTGCTCGGAGGCCATTGACATTCATATTCAAACACTTGAATTCTGCAATGGGGGTTTTCCTCTCGGCCTCACGGATCCTGGCTCCACAGTCTTGAAAGTACCACCAAACCCTCGGCTCTCCTTTCCATTTCTACTCCACCTTCCCCTTGGCTCCCCCTTTCCCTCCCTTAGCTATGTCCACCCAGGTCTTTTTACTGGACCTCTGTCCTGGTGTAATCACATCATCGTCAGCCTCACCACTTGGCCTCTTACGTGACTCACTCGCAAACTCCATGACCCCCTCCCTCGGAGACCTATGCACCTCCACTTCTGCAACAACCACTGACCTGCAGTTGACCACTTCAGTACCATCAACACCCACACCCCCCTGACTCTCCACATCTCCATCCGATTCCACTACTGTACTCTGCAACTCTCCCGGCAATGGACTATCCAGAATCCTCCTCAGGTCCTCAAGACTGGGGTCTGGGAACTCAGTCCCATCCTCCAGTGGACTTCTTTCAGGAGTGACCCCAGCCGCTTCCATTGTCTCACTTGGAGACTCCTGGGGCAACGTCAACATGGCCTCCTCACTTGCTTCAACAGCATCACTCCATTTATCAATTCCCGCAGCATTCAGCATTATATCTTCTACCACAGGTGTCGCTAACAACATCTGTTCCTCTCGGGCACCTGGTTCTGTCTGCACATCGTCCTCACCTCGAGTCCCATTGTATGGGCCCCGTCGCCGAGTACACGTTGCTGCCATATGCCCAGTGCCGCCGCATAGTCGACACGTCCTCTGCTGTCCTGCATACGTCACGTACACCTGGGTACGGAACGCCTCCATCACAATAAAAGACGGTATTTGCCGCCTCAGGGTCATTTTAAGGGAGAGCGACCCCTCTGGCATTCCTGCATATGGCCCATGGGCCCATCTCCCTATGGTGGCAGCATGGATGATCCTATACTGGCAAAATACCTGTCTGATGTCTACCTCGTCGGCCTCGAAAGGAATATTCTTGATCCGTATCCACAAGTAGTGCGCCGACGCATCCCGAAGACGTACCTCCAAGTTTGTGTTGATTACGATGTTCTTCTCCTGATACCTATCGACGATTCCATTGTAGACACTGCTGGATGCAAACTTGACAAAAACCCTGGCAGATCCATTCAGGGATATCGCGTAAATGTCCTCTGTAGATATCCCGTACGTGTCTCTCAAAATTAAAGGCAAGAGAACGTCGGCATTGCTGGGATACACGGCTCCCTGCAGCAAATCAATGCACACAGTATGTACTCGTCGCCGGTATCCATCCGCCATCTTGTAGAAAATCAAAGTTCTCTGACTCCTCCACCAGGGAGCTCTGTACGCACGTCCGTTCACCACCAAGGCTGGGGAACGACCCTCTATCAACTATATCACTTCAGGATGTTAGGCATCAGCAACCCGACTGAAGGATAAGTAACAAACACACTACAGGAATAATGTAATCAGTTTTTAGCTACATGTACTCTATGTTTTCACAGTCTAATCATCACTAGAGTTCAGATACTATTATTTTGTGAAGCAGAGTAACATTAAAAAAATTATGGCTCTCGTGGAGGTTTGAGGAACGCAGCCTAATTTTTTTCCGAAATGACGTTAATTCCTTAAATAGTGCAAATCATTGGTAGCACAATTTTCAGGAGCGTAACCCGTGTGAATTATGATCGTCCACTGTATTAAAATTAAAAAAAAAAAGTGATCTAATACACTTCATTTGAGCACAGAGGCGATGCAATAGGATCCTAAAATCTTAAATGGCTACCAATAGTAAGTAGGTTTACAAAAACAAAAGAATTAAAATTTAATTTAAAAATAACTAGTCTTAAAGAATTTTGATTTTTTTTTTTTCAAATATTCTAACTCAAATGTTCAAAAGTACTACTAGCTAGTTATCCACAAAATAAATTTAAATTCAGATTTAAGGATCTTTTATCAGCTCCTCTTAGCTGAAATAAAGTTTACCAATTCAGTTGTTCTAATTATAATAATAGATATGTGGGCAGTACTTTCCGAAATTTTAAGACTAGAGTTTGTGTACATAGCGGATTATCATATATATTTATTACACCTTGGTCAAAACACCACATTCAGCTGTCGGCTTTCATTTAGAATTTCATAATGGTGAACTTAGTTCAATTGTGATAAATACTTTAGAAAACTGACAAGTTGAAGAATGAGACAGTTGTGCAATATTTGAGAATCTTTACTGAGAAAACGTTTCGCCACACAGTGGCTTCATCAGTCCAAAATTATGGACTGAACGCATCGATTCCAGACTGAGGGACTGATTACCTCAAACTACTCCTCATTTTCCCACCATCATTCTTTGTATTAGACTGCTGTAGCCACTGTGTGGTGAAACGTTTCTTCAATAAAGATACCCAAATGTTGCATAAGTGTCTCATTCATCATATTAGTCCAGATAAATTTAAAATTATAGCTAAACCTCTTAACACTTTATTTTTTTTTTAAAAAGCTTGCGCATTAAACAACTTAAACCCTGGACTGAATGATAATGATTCTGCAGTTACTTTATTCACTCTGAAATAATGATAGTTTTCCCCCTTTTCGTGAGTTAACTTTTCTGTTTATATTTAATATTTTATTTTGTGTTGGAGAATAACTGCGTGATTCATGACCCACATAACTAACTCCTGGTGTGTTTACATAATGAAAAAAAAATTGTCATGTTTTACTAAAGAGTACGTATTGTAATTTTTATTACGTAATATGCAGTGTATATATCATGTCTCATTTCATTATACGTCTTACAAGAGTGAAGGTTCAGGGTTCTCATTCTATCTTCGTATGAAAGGTTTCTTATACGGTGGATTATTTTTTCATCCTCCTCCGAATGTTCACTAGTAAATTTGTATGCATTCTTTAGTATGGAGACCAGAAGTGACCTGCATTATCTAAGTGAGGTCTTACTGATGTTGTATTGAGCTGTAGTGTAACCTCTTGGCTCCTTTCACTCACACTTTTTGATATATACATCCAAGTATTCTGTTAGCTTTATTAGGCACGCTAAGACACTGTTGTCTTGGCTTCAGCACGATCATGCTCTACTTAATTTGGTTTATAAGTGCTAGGATTATTTACATATCCCAGCTTCAGAGTGTAGTGTCTTCCTCTGAGTATTATTTTGACTATTTTTAGTGTCTTCATTGGATTTTCTCAAATAATTTATATTCTCTCGTTAAGATCATTAGTGTAAATTATGAACAACAATGGGCCTAAAACTTATCATTTTGAAAAGCCACTTGTGACTGTTCCCAATTTTTGTTCACTCCATTCATGCAGACTCTGCTTCCTGTTGTTCAAACATGCCTCAATCCATGACAGGATATTTTTCCTAATACCACGAGCTGCCACAGTCTCTTATGTGAGAGACTGAATTCCAAATAAACAGCATCGGATTCTTTATCATGAAATTCCGCTTCAAATTCTTTACTGAAGAAAATCAACAAAACAGACAGGCAGGAACGGCCGCTCGTGAATCCAAGTTGAGTATCATGAATCAGATTATGCTTATAATGTCGGCTATAATTGATTAATAATTTGCCTACAATTAAGGTCAGGCTTATTGGGAGGTAATTTGATGGTAATGACATATCCGTTGTTTTCAAAATAGGAATTACATTAGCCATTTTCCGCCTTTCAAAGACTACACCTGTTTTAGAAGATATATTTAAAAGGTTGGATAATGTGTTTTAAAGTTCCATCTTGCTTTAAGAACCCTTGAAAACAGTTTGAAGAGGCCTTTGGACTTATTTTGCTTTAATCGGTCAACCTTATTACTATATTCCTAGTGACGGTGATATTACATAAGTTATTTTCCTAAGGCCTACTATAACAGTTATTGGAATATCGTTTGTTCTGTATATTTTGAAAAGACCTTCCGGATTAGTCTCGTTAGTGTTTCTTATTCCCTTTTTTAACCGAAGTATAATGCGATCCTTTAATGACAACGTTTCGCCCACACAGTGGACTATATCAGGTCACAAACAGATCTACCTATACATCTGTTTGTGACTTGATAAAGCCCACTGTGTGGGCGAAACGTTGTCAGTAAAAGATCGCATTATACTTCGTGTTTATTTTTACTACAAACCCATCTTTTAATGCAATACCTTATATTTTCATATTTGCCCGACAAATTTTCATAGTTTCTAAAGCTTTTGACTTCAAGGACCCCATTGGAAATAAGTCATTTTTTCGGATTTTTGGGGGGTTATAGGTAATATTTAAATATGTTACCATTTATGATAATTTGTGTAACTGTATTTGTGTGATCTTGAACTTAAATAAACTTATTGGCAAGGATATATAGAAGACTTGTAATATTATGTAAAAGCAATACATTGGACCTACTGGCTTATATTATTACGTAAATAGCTTAGTAAACAAACTACTTGATGAAAGTAGCACTTTTACAACACTTGGGTATCCTATGAAAACGTTTCGCCAGCCTTTGGCGTCTTCAGTCCAATACAGAGAAAAACATTCGAATGTAATACAATGCAATACAATGAATGTAATACAATGCAATACAATGGAATGCAATACAATGTAACACAATGCAATACAATGTAATATAATGCAATACAATGCAACATGCCTTGAGAGACTTCATCTCTGCATGTATTGTGACTAAGTTCAGTTTTTAATGTAAGTTCATTGAGAGTTTAAAATAGGCAAAGTTATATCATGTAACTTTTTTTTGCATAGAAAATTCAACACGAAATTTTTTTTCAACAATAGAGACAGCTTTTATTTCAAAGACTTTTTGGTTTGAACTGAAAATTTTAAAGAGTAAAAAAATATTTGGGGCTTCGCCAGCTGCTGTTCTTCCTTTCAGCTGCAGCTCTACCTTCCAGCTGCTGCTCTTCCTTCCAGGTGCTGTTGTTCTTCCTTCCAGCTGCTGCTCTTCCTTCCAGGTGCTGTTGTTCTTCCTGCCAGCTGCTGTTCTTCCTGCCAGCTGCTGTTCTTCCTTCCAGGTGCTGTTGTTCTTCCTTCCAGCTGCTGTTCTTCCTTCCAGCTGCTGTTCTTCCTTCCAGCTGCTGCTCTTCCTTCCAGGTGCTGTTGTTCTTACTTCCAGCTGCTGTTCTTCCTTCCAGCTGCTGCCCTATCTTCCAGCTGCTGCCCTACCTTCCAGGTGCTGCCCTACCTTCCAGGTGCTGTTCTACCTTCAGGTGCTGTTCTACCTTCCAGGTGCTGTTCCACCTTCCAGGTGCTCTTCTTCCTTCCAGCTGCTGCTCTACCTTCCAGGTGCTGCACTACCTTCCAGCTGCTGCTCTACCTTCCAGCTGCTGCTCTTCCTTCCACCTGCTGCTCTACCTTCCAGATGCTGCTCTACCTTACAGCTGCTGCTCTTCCTTCCAGCTGCTGCTTTTCCTTCCAGATGCTGCTCTTCCTTCCAGCTGCTGCTCTTCCTTACAGCTGCTGCTCTTCCTTACAGCTGCTGCTCTACCTTATAGCTGCTGTTCTTCCTTCCAGCTGCTCCTCGTCCTTCCTGCTGCTGCTCTTCCTTACAGCTGCTGTTCTACCCTTATAGCTGCTGTTCTTTCTTCCTGCTGCTCCTCGTCCTTCCTGCTCCTCCTCGTCCTTCCTGCTGCTCCTCATCCTTCCTGCTGCTCCTCGGTCTTCCAGCTGCTGTTCTTCTTTACAGTTGCTGTTCTTCCTTCCAGGTGTTGTTCTTCCTTCCAGGTGCTGTTCTTCCTTCCAGGTGCTGTTCTTCCTTCCAACTGCTGCTCTTCCTTCCAGCTGCTGCTCTTCCTTCCAGCTGCTGCTCTTCCTTCCAGCTGCTGTTCTTCCATCCAGCTGCTGTTCTACCTTCCAGCTGCTGCTCTTCCTCACAGCTGTTGCTCTACCTTCCAGCTGCTATTCTTCCTTACAGCTGCTGTTCTTCCTTTTTGTTGCTCCTCGTCTTTCCAGCTGTTCCTTGGACTTCCTGCTGTTCCTCGTCCTTCCAGCTGCTCCTCGGTTTTCCAGCTGCTGCTCCTCGGTCTTCAAGCTGTTCCTCGTCCTTCCAGCTGCTCCTCGGTTTTCCAGCTGCTGCTCCTCGGTCTTCCAGCTGCTCCTCGGTTTTCCAGCTGCTGCTCCTCGGTCTTCCAGCTGCTCCTCGGTTTTCCAGCTGCTGCTCCTCGGTCTTCCAGCTGCTCCTCGGTCTTCCAGCTGCTCCTCGGTCTTCCAGCTGCTCCTCGGCCTTCCAGCTGCTCCTCGGTCTTCCAGCTGCTCCTCGGTCTTCCAGCTGCTCCTCGGTCTTCCAGCTGCTCCTCGGCCTTCCAGCTGCTCCTCGGCCTTCCAGCTTCTCCGGATATTCTATAAACCCGACCGTCGCTATCATCATAATAAAGGGGAAGCACTAAACTCGTAGAGGTTACACAGTGACTGGGAAATGGGAGATAATTAAGTGATCCATTAAAGAAGGAGAGTTTCAGTTCCTTGGATCAAGAGCCCTTCACAAGGATCAAGGCGCCCTCACTGAATTTACCTCTTAATTTCTTTCACAACCATAGTTATGTAAACTGTGACGTATACACCTAGGAAGTATACACCCACAGACCTCCGGTCTTTGTTCCTTTGCCTCCGGTCTTTGTTCCTTTGCCTCCGGTCTTTGTTCATTTGCCTCCGGTCTTTGTTCCTTTGCCTCCGGTCTTTGTTCTTCTATCTCCGGTCTTTGTTCCTTTACCTCCGGTCTTTGTTCCTTTACCTCCGGTCTTTGTTCCTTTACCTCCGGTCTTTGTTACATTACCTCCGGTCTTTGCTACTTTACCTCCGGTCTTTGCTACTTTACCTCCGGTCTTTGCTACTTTACCTCCGGTCTTTGCTACTTTACCTCCGGTCTTTGCTACTTTACCTCCGGTCTTTGTTACTTTACCTCCGGTCTTTGTTACTTTACCTCCGGACTTTGTTACCTTACCTCCGGTCTTTGCTACTTTACCTCCGGTCTTTGTTCTTTTATCTCCGGTCTTTGTTCCTTTACCTCCGGTCTTTGTTACTTTACCTCCGGTCTTTGTTACTTTACCTCCGGTCTTTGTTACATTACCTCCGGTCTTTGCTACTTTACCTCCGGTCTTTGCTACTTTACCTCCGGTCTTTGCTACTTTACCTCCGGTCTTTGCTACTTTACCTCCGGTCTTTGTTACCTTACCTCCGGTCTTTGTTACCTTACCTCCGGTCTTTGTTACTTTACCTCCGGTCTTTGTTACTTTACCTCCGGTCTTTGTTACCTTACCTCCGGTCTTTGTTACCTTACCTCCGGTCTTTGTTACTTTACCTCCGGTCTTTGTTACTTTACCTCCGGTCTTTGTTACTTTACCTCCGGTCTTTGTTTCTTTACCTCCGGTCTTTGTTTCTTTACCTCCATTTCGTCTGTCTGTTCGGCTCTCTCAATCATTCATGTCAGTGTGACTTTGTAAATGATCCAAGACGGACAGAAACGTCCTCTTAACAGTGAAAACGTAGATCAGCGTTTGGACAGTTAAAGGGTTAACTATTTAAAATACCCAATAAAGTGATCAGAAATCAGTAATAATTTTATAGTGTCGGCACATTCGTGAAAGCCCATTAACCCATTAAACTTCCCTCTTGGATGTGCGGGTTGTGTATATTATTTTACACTCTGTAACTTTAGCTTGATACCAGGTTTAATGTTAAATGAAAATTTTTAAATGTTTTTTTTTTATGCATGGTATTGTTCCAATACTGTATGATGTTTGTATGTTACTCTATGTTTATATTCTGCACGAAGTTTATAGGATATTCAATAATTAGGTGTTACACGATATTGATATATTACACTGTGTTTACTGTATATGTTGGTATAAACCTGTGTTGCTGGATTGCTGGTGCTTTGCCTGCTTGAGTATCATGTATGCTAATGTTTTAGAAATTTTGTGGTTTCCAGTGTTACGTTCTATTGTGTCGGTGACGGCGATTAGCGAGGCTTCTAGACACCGTCGGCGTCTGAGGTCTGGTTCGGTGAGAACGAAATGTGTCTCATCCAACATCATCTATCAAACACCTCACTACGAAACGCAGCCCCACACCTCAAACTTCCACAGCAGGCGTCTACACCATCCCTTGTGGATTCTGTCCCAAGAAATATGATGCCTGAACAAGCATCGAAGTGGCTGTAACAGAGACGATTTAAGGTACGCCTGTGTCCTCCACAGAGACTCCACGGGGCATTTGATGAACTGGGATGAGACACAACTCGTTCTCACCGAATCAAACCTCAGACGCCGACGGTGTCTAGAAGCCTCGCTAATCGCCGTCACCAACACAATAGAACGTAACACTGGAAACCACAAAATTTCTAAAACATTAGCATACATGATACTCAAGCAGGTAAAGCACCAGCAACCCAGCAACACAGGAGTCGCATGATCTCATCGTCTACCCGTCCTCGTCCCAACATGGCATTCTTCATGTCACCAGCGTCACTCACACCTCACTCTCCGCCTATGTATCGCCTATATATAATGTCTTTTACGTTACGGTCTCAGGACCGTAACGTTTTCTAATAAATATGTCAGCGTTTCCTTACGTGTCTTTCTAAACCAACTGTATATGTTTCATGATACATGAATAACCGGTTTCAGTCAGACTTGGACCGTTTTCAAAGTCACACTTCTCTCTTAAGTGCGGGTTAATTTTGTGTATTGTTCCAGTCAAGGTATTGTGCCTTTTTGTTCTTTATGTTACATGATGTTTAGTAGGTATACGATGTTTGTGTTGCGTGATATTCATATGTTCCTCGATGCTTCTGAAATTCCTCAGAGAACGTGATGCATATTTACAACTTGTGCGTGTAGAATGACGACATACAGTCGCAAAAGATCTCGATCTTCGTCTTTGTCTCTGTGTCTGTCTGACTGTATCTCTCTCACTCTCTCTCTCTCTCTCTCTCTCTCTCTCTCTCTCTCTCTCTCTCTCTCTCAGGAGCACCAAGTACGGGTTCACTTGTCAGTACGTTATCCAAGGTTGAACAAGTGGGAATATTGCGCGCCGCTTGTCTCTTGCTGTCACACCACACCAGTTATTGCTACGGCCGAAGCTGACACAGTGACACTCCTGGCATAGCACCCAGTCTCAGCCGTCATATGTCCTCGACCTAGAGCCAGACTAACGCAGGAACACTTACTCTGGCACTCTCTACACCAGTCTAAGTTATCGTATTATCCTGGATGTAGAGCCAGACTAACAGGGGAACAATTACAATGGCACTCTGTACACCAGCTTCGGCTGTCGCTTGTACTTGACCTTCAGTAAACATTTATTAAGATCATAAGAAAGGAGCACTGCAGCAGGCCTACTGGCCCATGCTAGGCAGGTCTAACTCACACCCACCCACACCCACTCGTGAAAAATATGAGAATCGAACTAATTTAATAAAGTAATTACAATAAAGTAAGTGCAACTTAAAAAAATATTATTATAAGGAAAATAAACTCACGTGGGTTATTCAGCATTAGGGGTGGTATAGGCTCGATCCTCCGTTTGCTAATCGCGAGATAGAACTGTTACTATTAATATTTTCCACCCTCACCCCACGACTCTCCTCAAATGTACATGACCTGGAAATTCCAGGAGAATCATGCAGTAACACTCGAGGTTTTCCTTCTGATTTCTTCTTCCAAATTTGGACTCTCTTAATATTTAGCTAATTCTGACTAATGTGTATTCAGCATTAAGGCTTTTCTGAGCTCCTTTGTTTCATAGTCGAGAATCAAAATAATCGACAGTAGTCTCACGTGAGTTAAGGTCAATATATTGTGATGATAATACCTCCAGCCACGACGTGAAACGAGGCATTAACACTGCTTAGTTTGACCCAGAGTCCAATGGTGGTCATGTCAGAGCAGTGTTATTAGTTCATTCCCAGTCAGGGGTAAAATCACTTGACAATGGAGGTTTTTATAAGTTGGCTCGTTCAGTATTGTCCGCACGATATTAGGGGCAAGGCAAGACGGAGTGTCTAAGGCACTAAGTCCTCAGGACACACGAAGGTGGGTTAGTCAATGGGTCAAAGTGTGCCAAGGCACCAGCTAACTCTGGCTCAGTGACTTATCACATAATACTATACTCAATACTATCTATATGACACATCTTAGTGTAGTCAGTCTGAATTAGCATCCAAAAACACGTACACGTACAAGAAAATTATAAATAAAAGAGAAAACATTTTGAGTGAACTACGTCTCGGCCAAACGTTTGCTCTTGAAGGACTGGATTATAAGTTTGATTTCTACCGGTAAGATTGTCGTGGCTGTCATCTCTAAATATTGCCACTATCCACTGAGTCAGCATCCAACGTGACGGTCAGTGGAAGCCTTGCTTGCAACACATGCTCACATATTTTTCCCCCCTCGCATTATTCCTAGTCCTTGAGGATAATGGCTGCCATCTGCCTGTAGTGTCTACCACCTTAATGTATGACAACAGTCAGCCTCCTCATTCTTAAAAACGTTACAGCAGAGAACACATCTCTAAGTGCTGTGCACCTGGTTGTCTTCTGACCCTGGAAAATCCACACTAAATTCATACTGTCAATGCTGTCTATCAATCAAATCCTCCAGAATATTGTAACTCATCCACCTAAATCCTGAGTCGATTTCTCTCATAATCTTGTCAGCAAGTTTCTCGATTTACGTTATTTTAGATTAGGATAGGTTTGGTGAGACTATCGTCTTTTACCAAAAATTACCAGATATAACGTACCATAACGTCAATAAATGTATTATTACACCAAATCAGTGAAACCTTTGAGAACGTGAAGAGAATACACCAACCCACCAAAAGAACAATGCAGTATATAGTCACAGTTACAGTTTCATTTCGGTATCACAGTCACCCATCCCACTAAGTTTGATTACGAGGATCGGCTGGATATTTCGAAGGCTTAACAACTCCGGACAAATGATACTAGCGGTGGGATCTTCCGAATATCAGCCTCTACGAGGCTAGTGCATGATAAATATAGTCAGCAGAGGTTGACAGTCAGCTGCCCGGCTGCTGACGAGCAATATCAATGTCAGCGTCCACTATACGGAGGGAGAAGGGGAGGGGTAGGATTTCATAACCGACTGCTATTGTACATGTATGACATCCAATTCCGACACGATGAAGAATTAGACACATGTGCAATATCTGGGTATCTTTATTGTAGACGAATCGCCATCCAGTGGCTTTATCAGTATAAATTGAAGAACATAATGGGAAGACAGAAGAACTGTATATAAAAGATGAGGTAATCAGTCCCTCAACCTTGGAGTTGAAGTGCACCGTAGTCTGGAGCTGGTGAAGTGCACCGTAGTCTGGAGCTGGTGAAGTGCACCGTAGTCTGGAGCTGGTGAAGTGCACCGTAGTCTGGAGCTGGTGAAGTGCACCGTAGTCTGGAGCTGGTGAAGTGCACCGTAGTCTGGAGCTGGTGAAGTGCACCGTAGTCTGGAGCTGGTGAAGTGCACCGTAGTCTGGAGCTGGTGAAGTGCACCGTAGTCTGGAGCTGGCGAAGAACACCGTAGTCTGGAACTAATGAAGAGCACCGTAGTCTAGTGCACTGATTATCTCATGTTTTGTATACGGTTCTACTGTCTTCCCATTATGTCCTTCAATTTATATTAATAAAGCCACTGGATGGCGATTCTTCTACCATAAAGATACCCCCAGACTGACTGCTATTAGCGCCAGCGCTCACAAAGATACCCCCAGACTGACTGCTATTAGCGCCAGCGCTCACTCAGGCAGCTGACATGAGCTGGTACAGCGGATAACTAGTTGATAATGAAAACAGTGATAAACAGTAGAGATTAACTT
Organism: Cherax destructor; assembly: GCA_009830355.1. NCBI lineage: Eukaryota > Metazoa > Arthropoda > Malacostraca > Decapoda > Parastacidae > Cherax > Cherax destructor. The sequence goes on along the minus strand of WNWK01014343.1, from coordinate 8,147 downwards.
GACTTATTCAGTAACAGATTTCAATAATGATAACTGAATATCCTCTCTGGCACCCCACCCACCCCCCTCGTAACCCCGGTGAAGGATGTTTACGGTACCCCCCATCCCTCCCTCCCACTGTCTCTCACTGGCATTCACGCTGAGTCCCTTGTGGTACTTACCCAACCCCTAGAAAGTCCCCTACCCCAGGAAAGTCCCCTACCCCAGGAGCATTGAGGACAAATGAAAACGTTGAGCATCAGTCGATCACAGAGATAACTGAGACAATAGCACCACTAAAGCAAACATATATATATATATATATATATATATATATATATATATATATTCGTGCCGATTAGGTAAAACTGGTCAATTAGCAAGAACTCATTTAAAATTAAGTCCTTTCTAAAATTTTCTTTTATACGTTTAAAGATATATTTTTTTTCATTTATGTTAATGTAAAAAATTATAATTTAGTACCTAAAGAAACTTACAAAACTTACCTAACCTTATTATAACAAGCGCAATTTAATTTAGCCTAACCAAACTAAATATATTTTAGATACGTTTACAATAATTTAGTAATAAACAAACACAATTAAATATATTTTTTTCGCTAAGTTCAGAATGATTTTTGCGAAGTTATTGCACACAAAATTTTTCGCTTGCCTTATTCGGCAAGAAGAGCGTTGCTGTTTAAGCCAAAATTGCAAGTTATACCTATATTGTGCGACATATATATATATATATATATATATATATATATATATATATATATAAAATATATTTAGTTAGGTTAGGCTAAATTAAATTGTGCTTGTTGTAATAAGGTTAGGTAGGTTTTCAAAGTTTCTCTTGGTACAAAATTATAAATTCTTACATTAACATAAATTAAAAAAATATATCTTTAAACGTATAAGAGAGAATTTTAGAAAGGACTTAATTTTAGATGAGTTCTTGCTAATTGACCAGTTTTACCTAATCGGCACGTATATATATATATATATATATATATATATATATATATATATATATATATATATATATATATATATATATATATATATATATATATATATATATAATCAAATTGGACTTTGCCAATGCTTTCAACTCAGTCAGAAGGGATGCTGCTCTCCAAGCAGTTTCTAGGCACTTTCCTTCCCTCTATCCTTTCATAGAATCGTGTTACAGTGTGGCTTCTAAACTTTTGTTTGGGGACCATGAAATTGACTCGTGTGAGGGTGTGCAACAGGGGACCCTCTTGCTCCCTTTCTATTCTGTCTAGCCATCAAGGATGTCACAGAAGCATTGTCCAGTGAGCTCAATATCTGGTTCTTGGATGATGGCACCCTAGCTGGCACTGCACAATCTCTCTAGGAGACATCAGGAAAATTAAAGATATGGTAGGTAGCCTGGGCCTATCTTTAAACCCCACCAAATGTGAGATAGTTTCCACCAATCCACAGATGATCCAGGACATTAGGGCTGTTTTACCAGGGCACGAGCCATCGATCCAGCCAACAGCACTCTCCTTGGTGCTCCTCTTGGGCCCAATGCCATCGATCTGGTCCTGGAAAAAAAAATCTCCGACCTCAGGACGATGAAAGGTAGGATGAAAGACATCGATACACATGATGCCTTCTACTTACTCACCAGGTGCCTGTCAATCCCAAAACTTACATACTTCCTGAGATGCTCCCCAGCCTTCAATAGCCCGAAACTCGAGGAATACGACTCTCTCCTCAAGACCATGCTAGAGAGTGTATTGAATCTTTCCCTCGATGATGGACAGTGGTTGCAAGCCTCACTTCCAGTCAGACTTGGGGGGCTGGGAGTACGCAAATCCTCCCAGATTGCCCTACCAGCCTTCTTATCCTCTTCCATAGCATCAAATGAGCTAATAAAACAAATTCTTCCAGACAACCTCAGTGATTCAGCAGGAGTACAGGACCCTAGCTACACCAGTGCCATCACTGAATGGGAGACTCTTGCTGCTCCAACACCAAAACCTAGTGAAGAACTGGCCTACAAACAGTCAAGCTGGGACGGCCCCATCGCTGAAAAGATACTTGTCAATATTCTCAGGGCCGTCACATCAGACAGGGAGACTGCCCGTCTCCTAGCTGTGAGTGCACCTCACTCTGGGGACTTCCTCCAAACAGTTCCCATTTCGGCCATGGGAACACGCCTGGACCCTAAGACCCTTCGTATTGCAGTGGCTCTGCGCCTTGCTGCCCCTATTCACACGGAATATACGTGTATTTGCAGCGATGCGCAAGCCGACCAATATGGTCTACATGGTCTTAACTGTTCTAAAACCAAGGGTTGGCATGCAAGACACAATGAGGTCAACGACATCATAAAGAGAACCCTCGCTACAGCTGGATGCCCAGCCGAGAGAGAGCCCCGATCACTAGCAGCCAACAATGCCCACAACCTAGCAAACCGCCCCGACGGGATCACCATCTATCCTTGGAAGAATGGCAAGCTCTTAGCATGGGATTATACCTGTGTGTCGACACTGGCTGACACCTACATCCATCACAGTGTCGGGCGACAGGGAGGAGCTGCTGACCACAGAGAGGAGTACAAGATCAGCAAGTACAGGGACATAAGCCAACAGTATAAATTTGTCCCAGTGGGATCAGAGACCTTGGGAGCGTGGGGAAAAAATGCAACACGTTTCCTTAAAGAACTGGGTTCCAGACTCATCGACACCACCAGGGACCCAAGGGCAGCCACGTTCATGTTCCAGCGTCTCAGCGTTGCCATCCAGAGGGAAAACGCATGCTGCATACTTGGCTCGCGTCCGGCTTCGGAGGAACTGGAGGAGATTCATAATCTTTGACATATTGTACCATTGTATTCATGTTTGTGTTTTCTATAAATGTATTCTGTGTATTAATAAAGCATTTATATGCAAAAAAAAAAATATATATATATATATATATCCCACGGAGGCAGGGTATACATGGAGAGGGTGACGTAAAAAGAAAAACGAAAGTGTATATACAGGAGAAGGGGTGTTCCACTTCCTGACAACTCTGTGACTGAATAAATACTTCCTAACATCCCTGTGACTCATCTGAGTCTTCAACTTCCAATTGTGACCCCTTGTTGCTGTGTCCCATCCCTGGAACATCCTGCCTCTGTCCCTGTCCATTTTATATTATCATCATATCCTCCCTGTCCCTCCTGTCCTCCAGTATCGTCAGGTCGGTTTCCCTTAACCTCTCCTCGTAGGACATGTCACTTAACTCCGAGACTAGTCTTGTTGCAAACCATTGCGCTTTCTCTAATTTCCTGATGTGCTTGGCTAGGTGTGGGTTCCAAACTGGTGCTGCGTACTCCAATATTGGCCTTATGTACACGGTGTACAGAGTCCTGAACGACTCCTTACTGAGATGTCGGAATGCTGTTCTTAGGTTTGCTAATCGCCCGTATGCCGCAGCAGTTATTTGGTTGATGTGCGCCTTAGGAGATGTGCCTGGTGTTATACTCATCCCAAGATCCTTTTCCTTGAGTGAAGTTTGTAGTCTTAGGCCCCCTAGACAATATTCTGTCTACGGTCTTCTTCGCCCTTCCCCGATCTTCATGACTTTGCACTTGGTGGGGTTGAACTCCAGAAGCCATTTGCTAGACAAGGCCTACAGCCTGTCCAGATCATTTTTAAGTCCTGCCTGGTCCTCCTCCGATTGAATACTCCTCATTGATTTGACATCGTCTGCAAACAGACTTACTTCTGAGTCTATTCCTTCCATCATGTCATTCACATATACCAGAAGCAGCACCTGATCCAATGCAATGCCTTCCCTGTTATACCTGCATGGTCCTCCAACTTTTGCAATAATCTTTCTTACAGTCCAGGAAAATGCAGTCTACCCAACTCTCTCTCTCTCTCTCTCTCTCTCTCTCTCTCTCTCTCTCTCTCTCTCTCTCTCTCTCTCTCTCTCTCTCTCTCTCTCTCTCTCTCTTCTCTCTCTCTCTCTCTCTCTCTTTCTCTCTCTCTCTCTCTCTGCTCTCGTCTGTGTGTGTGTGTGTGTGTGTGTGTGTGTAATATTAATATCCGTTAAAAATAATAGCCCACTATGAACCCTTTGAAATATTTTTTGCTTCAACAAAATTTGCAACTCTTTAGTGATATTACCAATTTATGGGGCAGTTTACGATTTTAATATTTTTAAATACTTTATACATAAAAAACTTTTTATAGGAAAGATATCATTCTACTTCGAATTTAATAAAAAAAATCAGACCTCGAAAAAAAAAATTAAAATATGAGTATTTTTTTTTTAATTGGGCTGTGAAGGAATGACTTCGTCGTAGTTGTTTTAAAAGTGTCATTTACTTGATGCCAGTAAGGTGCTCTAGATACAAGAAACTGGAGCTACCCGTCCTTGCTCTTCCCTGCTTGCCACTGGGACCCTTATGTGTTTAAAGCTTCCCCATTAAAAAGAAATCCACAGTGGGATAATTTATGAAATCAATAATTGCCAAGGCAATTCGTAGCCATTTTGAAAGGCATAAATTGATTAATGAATCTCAACACGGTTTTACAAAAGAGCGTTCCTACCTTACGAATTTAGTAACTTTTTTTCACTAAGGTATTTCAGGAGGTAGATCATGGTATTGAATATATTGTGTATATGGACTTCAGTAAGGCTTTTGGTAGAGTCCCACATCAGACGCTCTTGAGGAAACTTAATGCACACGGAATAGGAGGAAATTTTTTTCCTGGGTAGAGGCATGGTTGACAAATAGGCAGCAGAGGGTTTGCATAAATAGAGAGAAATCAGAATGTGGGTATCTCACAAGCGGTGTTCCACAGGGGTCAGTGTTGGGCCCCTTGTTGTTCACAATTTACATAAACGACATAGATGAGGGAATAAATAGCGACATAAGCAAATTTGCTGATGACACCATAATAGGCCGTCCAATTCATTCTAATGAGGACATTAGAGCACTCCAGGATTTGAATATATTGATGCAGTGGTCGGAGAAGTGGCAGATGCAGTTTAAATAGACAAATGCAAAGTTCTAAATGTTGGACAGGACAATAACCATGCCACATATAAATTAAATAATGTAAATCTTAATATTACTGATTGCGAAAAGGATTTAGGAGTTCTGGTTAGCAGTAATCTGAAACCAAGACAACAGTGCATAAGTGTTTGCAATAAAGATAACAGAATCCTTGGCTTCATATATAGAAACATAAATAATAGAAGTCCTCAGGTTGTTCTGCAACTCTATTTATCCTTGGTTAGGCCTCATTTAGATTATGCTGCACAGTTTTGGTCACCGTATTACAGAATGGATATAAATGCTCTGGAAAACGTACAAAGGAGGATGACTAAGTTGATCTCGTGTATCAGAAATCTTCCCTATGATAATAGACTGAGGCCCTGAATCTGCATTCTCTAGAAAGGCGTAGAATTAGAGGTAATATGATTGAGGTGTATAAATGGAAAAAAAGAATAAAGGGGATGTAAATAGCGTGCTAAAAATATCTAGCCTAGAGAGGACTCGCAGCAATGGTTTCAAGGTGGAAAAAATCAGATTCAGGAAGGATATAGGAAAACACTGGTTTGGTAATAGAGTTGTGGATGAGTGGAACAAACTCCCGAGTACCGTCATAGAAGCTAAGACGTTGTGTAGTTTTAAAAATAGGTTAGCTAAATACATGAGTGGGTGTGAGTTGGGCCTGACTTGCTTGTGCTAGTAGGTCTGATGCCGTGCTCCTTTTATCTTTGTTCTTTCTCCTTAAGTGGATGTGACCTGGCCTGACTTGGTTGGGTCATTGACTTGGACCTGCCTCGCATGGGCCAGTAGGCCTGCTGCAGTTTTCCTTCTTTATGTTCTTATAATAAATAATATATAATAATAAAAATAACAAAAATAATCATATATTAATAATAATCATACTAAGCTTGAAATATTACCCTGGCAGCGCCGGATTCTGCTGTCAGTTCAACAATAAATCTTCATTTTTGTTGAGAAATAACAGTTTAAAGCAGTTTGGTTTATTTGACAATACTCCTCGCCTGGTCTAGTTGCAACCCTTCTCAACTGCAAGGGTCATACAGAGCAAGGGTCATACAGTGCAAGGGTCATACAGTGCAAGGGTCATACAGTGCAAGGGTCATACAGTGCAAGGGTCATACAGTGCAAGGGTCATACAGTGCAAGGGTCATACAGAGCAAGGGTCATACAGTGCAAGGGTCATACAGAGCAAGGTCATACAGTGCTAGGGTCATACAGTGCAAGGGTCATACAGTGCAAGGGTCATACAGTGCAAGGGTCATACAGTGCAAGGGTCATACAGTGCAAGGGTCATACAGTGCAAGGGTCATACAGAGCAAGGGTCATACAGAGCAAGGGTCATACAGAGCAAGGGTCATGCAGAGCAAGGGTCATACAGAGCAAGGGTCATAAAGAGCAAGGGTCATACAGAGCAAGGGTCATACAAAGAAAGGGTCATACAGAACAAGGGTCATGCAGAGCAAGGGTCATACAGAGCAAGGGTCATACAGAGCAAGGTTCATACAGTGCAAGGGTCATACAGAGCAAGGGTCATACAGAGCAAGAGCCATACAGAGCAAGGGTCATACAGAGCAAGGGTCATACAGAGCAAGGGTCATACAGAGCAAGGGTCATACAGAGCAAGGGTCATACAGAGCAAGGGTCATACAGAGCAAGGGTCATACAGAGCAAGGGTCATACAGAGCAAGGGTCATACAGAGCAAGGGTCATACAGAGGAAGGGTCATGCAGAGCAAGGGTCATACAGCGCAAGGGTCATACAGAGCAAGGGTCATACAGAGCAAGGTTCATACAGCGCAAGGGTCATACAGCGCAAGGGTCATGCAGAGCAAGGATCATGCAGAGCAAGGGTCATACAGCGCAAGTGTCATGCAGAGCAAGGGTCATGCAGAGCAAGGGTCATGCAGAGCAAGGGTCATGCAGAGCAAGGGTCATACAGAGCAAGGGTCATGCATAGCAAGGGTCATGCAGAGCAAGGGTCATGCAGAGCAAGGGTCATACAGTGCAAGGGTCATACAGTGCAAGAGTCATACAGAGCAAGGGTCATACAGTGCAAGGGTCATACAGTGCAAGGGTCATACAGTGCAAGGGTCATACAGAGCAAGGGTCATACAGAGCAAGGGTCATACAGCGCAAGGGTCATACAGAGCAAGGGTCATACAGTGCAAGGGTCATACAGAGCAAGGGTCATACAGTGCAAGGGTCATACAGAGCAAGGGTCATACAGAGCAAGGGTCATACAGTGCAAGGGTCATACAGTGCAAGGGTCATACAGTGCAAGGGTCATACAGTGCAAGGGTCATACAGAGCAAGGGTCATACAGAGAAAAGTTCATACAGAGCAAGGGTCATGCAGAGCAAGGGTTATACAGAGAAAGGGTCATACAGAGCAGGGGTCATACAGAGCAAGGGTCATACAGAGCAAGGGTCATACAGTGCAAGGGTCATACAGAGCAAGGGTCATACAGAGCAAGGGCCATACAGCGCAAGGGTCATACAGAGAAAGGGTCATACAGAGCAAGGGTCATGCAGAGCAAGGGTCATACAGAGCAAGGGTCATACAGAGCAAGGGTCATACAGTGCAAGGGTCATACAGAGCAAGGGTCATACAGGGCAAGGGTCATACAGTGCAAGGGTCATACAGTGCAAGGGTCATACAGAGCAAGGGTCATACAGAGCAAGGGTCATACAGCGCAAGGGTCATACAGAGCAAGGGTCATACAGAGCAAGGGTCATGCAGAGCAAAGGTCATGCAGAGCAAGGGTCATACAGAGCAAGGGTCATACAGAGCAAGGGTCATACAGAGCAAGGGTCATACAGAGCAAGGGTCATACAGAGCAAGGGTCATACAGAGCAAGGGTCATACAGAGAAAGGGTCATGCAGAGCAAGGGTCATGCAGAGCAAGGGTCATACAGAGCAAGGGTCATGCAGAGCAAGGGTCATACAGAGCAAGGGTCATGCAGAGCAAGGGTCATACAGAGCAAGGGTCATGCAGAGCAAGGGTCATACAGAGCAAGGGTCATAAAGAGCAAGGGTCATACAGAGCAAGGGTCATACAGAGCAAGGGTCATACAGAACAAGGGTCATGCAGAGCAAGGGTCATACAGAGCAAGGGTCATA
>WNWK01014342.1:0-51664 GCA_009830355.1 Cherax destructor | reverse complement strand
TTGGAGGTTAGGAGGTATTAGGTGTTAGACAACCGACAGTGTGCAGGTGTGCTTGGGTGAAGTTGTCCCAGGTATCTGTGGCGATTCATGTAGGATAAAGTTGATGTTTTGCTATGTTTGTCTTAAGTTTAACGTTTTTAGTATTGTATTCTGTATGTGTTCCCTATCTTTTGTTTGAATTATACAGGAGCAGCTTCTGCATATTTTTGGGTTTTTCTAGTGTTTGTATATGTATGCAACACAAATGTGTTTTGTGGTCTTATTATCCGGTGTGGGAATGTGACGTTGTGTTGTAGACAGTGTTGTCTACGGTAGTGATGGCTTGATGTTAATGTATTTCTTATTGAAGATGATGTTGTGGTGTGACCCTTGTTTCGGGGGTCAGTTGTTTTGTGTGTTATTGTGTAACACCTGTTTTATAGGCAGAAAGTTTAAGGTTTTATTTTATTTCATGCCTATGTACTGTTTTTTTGTGGTAGGGAAGAAGTAAAATATGTAACCAGCGGTTAAATTTTGTGGTGTTTTGAGACAATGTATGTTCAGTTTCATTGACAGTGTGTTATGTTATTGTATAGAAAAACTTAGCTAGGATTGGGTAGTAGGATGGACATTTTTTGTTTGTGCTTTTGGCACGGGTTCTTATTATAGGATATATAGACTGATGTGTTTATTCCTGTTCTGTTTGCTTGTTTTTGTTTATATGAGCCTGATTTATTTTTGGGCATTTATTGGATTGTTATGTATATATGTGTTTCTAATAAAATATAAAAAAAAAAAAAAATTGCCGGCAATGCTCTGCGTAACAAGAGCCTTTCTATACAGTAGTATGTCATTGATATCAGCTAGGCCTGTATACCTTGAACCTGTAGAAATTATTATTATTATTATTATTATTATTACTTTGTCTATATAAATCCTCCGAGTCCCAGGTGTTGTCATCGGACTCTTGTACCCGCAAAGCATCATTTAAAGGACGCCATACTAGTGATACATACAGAGTACGGCACACAAGCAGTGAGAAAACTTTATTACCAGATGTTTCGCCTGGACACGAAGCTTCATCAAATTTTAAAATAATATATAAGGTAAAACTCTGGTGTCCAAGCGGCATATCAGCAAATAAAGGTATTTCATACTGCTAGGCTGTCCTTCACTCACACCGTGAGCTGGTGGTCAACCTTCGGATTTTTTATACTTATTGGGAAGGGGAAGGGGGGGGTCACACCTCGGTGGGAAAGTAATGGGTGCAATTAGGTTTGATCCAAGTAAAGGGCAGATTCAATTCTTTGCACCAAAAGCCTCTGACCCCTTTTGTATGTAATGTAAAAAGTTTCATTCCAATTGTTATATCAAATTAGACAATCCTGCATTTAGTTCTCAAAAGAGCTGCAAGTAACTATATTTTCTCTTATTTTATACTAAATTAAAACTAAGACATTTCTAAACAAATATGAAGGTTTAGCGCTTCCTTTTGATGATGATAATAATAATAATAATAATAATAATAATAATAAATAAATAATAATAATAAAATTAATAATCAAATATGAGATTACAATGCATATGGTAAATGAGTGCCAGTTATCATGCTGTGTTTATTGGAGTAGGTAACTGGGATGTTAAGGAATAATTTGAAAGGGGATCAAGGTACTTAATGAACCTGTATTACATAGAACAGTCTAAATAGAGTTGATTTCACGATGCTAAGCAGTCTCGGTCTTTTCTGCAGCTGCGGTGGTAGTGGCAGAAGAAGTATCGGATGCACTGTCGTCTTTTTCAGTGTTGCAGGCAAGGCATGGCAGCTTCTTCTCAAGGGCAGCTCGGTACTTGGGGTGGCTGATGGCGTACACGATAGGGTTGTACACTGCGTTGGCCTTGGCGAACACTGAGCCCCAGATGGTCATGGTGGGAGACAACATGGACTTGGCAAACATGCCCATCCAGTTTGTAACCAGGTAGGGGGTCCAAGCAATGAACCAAAGAGCCACTGTGGTCATGGCAATCTTGGCCAGGCGGCACTCTGCAGAAGTCTTCTGGGATTCTTCATTTCTCAGGGATTTTATTCCCATCTTCTTGGCCTGATCACGCATGCCTTTCTCGTGAGCAGCAACAGCACTGACAATGAAGTAGTAGCAATAGATGGTGATAGCGAGAGGTAGGAAATACACCCATATGGAATACACGTAAAGGTAGCTGCGAGATAGTTCGGTTTCGGAAAGATAGTCGGTACCACAGGCAGTCATGTTACCCTCAGGAATATAACGGTTCCAGCCGAAAAAGGGTGGAAGGCACCATGCCAGAGTTAATGCCCATATTAATAGGATCCTCAGTGTGGCTCCCTTGGAAGTAAGAGGCTCAGCAGCCACTCCCTTAACAATGACATTATAACGGTCTAAGGTGATGAACACCATGGTCCAGATAGAAATACAGCCCCATAATGACCCGAGGAATCCATATATCTCGCAGAACAGGGCACCAAGTACCCACGTGCGCCAGTAGCAAGTGGCAAGCATGGGAGGAAACATTGTGAACATCATCATGAAATCTGAGAGAGCCAAGTTAACAACGAGGAGGTTGGCAGGAGTTCGGAGAGATTTGGTGTTCATGAACACCCAGATGGCCACAAAGTTACCCACCAGGGAGAGCGATCCCATGACGATCATCCACATCATAATCAACGCATACCACAAAGGGTTCATAGGAGGATACTGGTACCAGTGAGGGTCCACCATGTGAAGGATCTCTTTGGGGACAATATCCACCACTGTGAGGTTTCCATAGGGGTTGGTCGTTGGCATATAGTTGTCGCCTGACGCGGCTGGGCTGTTCCAGGAAGACATCTGTAAATATATAAACATTTAGCAGCAAGTGATACATTCTCTGTAATACACATTGTGATTATATTTGCTTATAAAAGTTTTCCAACGAATACATGCGTACAGTAAACAAAAGCTTTATTTCTATAAAGTGAGGTACAGTATACAAGGGGCTTTCTATATAGTAGTATGCCACTGGTGTTATCAGGTAGGCCTGTATACGATGTACAAGTACTTGTAGAAATATATATTATTGACATATATAACTATATAGAAAGCCCCTTATGTTACAAGAGCAGACTATCCCCCTCCCCCCTACCCACACATGAGAGCAAGAAGGGCAGACATTACAAAACCAGGACAGTATGAAATATGAAAGAATTATTAGTATTATAATTTATGGGGGAGCGCTAAACCCGTAGGATTATACAGCGCATGTGTGGGGGAGATGGAAGGTATTCATGCTCAATTCAGGGAACCGGAGCACAGATCTAATTCCCTAGATCAAGAGCCCCTCAACAAATATGGAAGAAATGCGTAAATAGATTAAGGAAGAAAATTAAATTGACAAATTTATTAGAAAATATTTTTTTTAATAAATAATGCAATACTAGAACAATATGATGAATATAAACAAAGAAATGGAACCAGGAGTTGTAGGCTGAATGTAAAGAGGACACAATTATTATAATAAAAAAAAGAAGCGCTAAACCTACAAGGGTCATACAACGCAGCTAAGAGGACGTAATGATTTCTCGGCTCCGCGTAGACGACATGAACCAATTGTAGGCGGTGTATAGAGAAATAAACTGCGGAATTGTAGGCGGTGTATAGAGAAATAAACTGCGGAATTGTAGGCGGAGAGTGAAAGTAAGAAGAGTATAAACTAAAAAATATATAAAAGGATTGACAAAAACAAGAAAAAACAGCTGATCGAGGGAATTTAGAGCTTGACGACCACCTTAATATCCTTTCAAAGTGCATTTATGCTGGTGAAAGGCTCTTGATTCAAGGAACGTTACCCCTTCCCTCAAGATCAAGTATAGTTAAGACCCTTGTGGGGAAAGTGGGGATAGTGGAAGAATAGGTTGGTGAGAGGAAGGTTACGAGTGGAAGGGATAGTACCAGGGCTTAACCCAGTAGTTAATACGATCGTGGGTCAGAGACTGGCGTGGCGAGGACGACTGGTAAGGCAAAACGGATTTGGTGGACGCCAAAACGAACATGCGTAGGTACCTGTGAGAAAATCCAATAGTGATGTAAGGAGGGGGGGTTAAAAAAGGTACATCTTTAAAGGTTCACACCTGTTTAGACAGGCTAGTCAGTACAGAGGTTATCTATAAATAGGGTTAGGGGCAGGGGCATACAAGTAGAATAGATTGTGTGGGTTAGCAGGTCTGCGAATGTCTTCAAGGTGAGAGGTCCAGTAGTCATGTAGTATCTCTAGTTTGTCAATCTGTCACTGAGCGTGATACACACGATTCTGCAAGTGCAAGGCGCAGCGAGAGAACGTCTGTGTTTTCACTCTGAACACTAAGACCCAAAGTTACATTTTTTGGGTTATCCTGAGTGCTAGTTTGATCAGAACTGAGAGGAAAACTTACTTGGTGTCACTTCGAGGCCCATTCCTTCAAGAGGGTAAGGCGGTGACTAGCTTGCTATTTCACCCCTCTCCATCCCACACTTAATCCTAACCCCACAATTCCCCAACAAATACACTGGCCTAACCACACACACTACTTACACTGCTGTCCCTCTAACTTTCCTGTCTTCTTTTTCGGCAACTTCGCCTCTGGCGATTTAAACTACATGGAGTACAATCACCTCTTCACTGAAAAACAGTATGGATTCAGAACCCACAGAGGAAACCAACAGGCTATCAATATCTTCGATGCTGTGGACAGCCTGAGGAAGCAGGGTAACCTTGCCCTAATTGCAACCAGGGATGTACACAAAGCTTTTGACAGCCTGTGGCACGACGGACCACAACTGGACTTTTTTCAGATTCATATACTACTTATCAGAAAGAAGAATCATCCCTACTTTTAACGCCAAGTCGCCAGAGCCTTTCACAACTGGAGTGCTACTATTCAACATATATGTAAACGATCTCCCTCAACCCGAGTTCAATGATACTATCATCCAATTCGCTGATGATGTTATCCATGTAGTGTAATCCACCCCCATCACGGGAAAACATAAGCATGCGAGGGTAATAGAAAAAATAATACGGAACTACGCCGCTGTTTAAGTTTGTTGGGCTGTAAGAGTGGGCTAGAGGGAAGCAAGTAATCAGAGGTCGTATTAGAGTTTTGTAGAGGTGTAGTTTTGTTCGTTGTGAGGCATGCCGTAGCTTGTAGAGACCCATAAGGGCTCTACTAGCTATGGCATGCTTTGAGAGGATGCATGTGTACGAAGGTGGTCAAGATTGACCCCGAGGACAGTGGTAGACTGTGATGGAGAAGTAAGTACGGGTGTCAGCTGTTCTCGACAGGTAATGGAGGATCACGTTTCCTGTAGCGGAAATACGTAATGCTGGATTTTGCAGCATTGGATTTGATCCTCCATTTTTGTTCCCAGAAGGCTATCCTGTCGACCTCATTTCGTGTTGTGTGTGTGAGTGTATCTGTACTGGAGTGGGTGATGAGCTGTGTTATGTCGTCTGCATAGGCTAAAGTGATGGTGTTGTGGTATACAGGTGTTGGTATGTCGTTAGTGTATAAAATGTAGAGGGTAGGGGAGAGGACAGATCCCTGGGGTACTCCAGCATTTAGTGTGAAATAGTCAGAGTAACAGCCTTGAAATTTAAACCTCATGGTGCGGCCATCTAAGAAGTTACAAAAGAGTTTACGAGTAATGAGAGGCAAGTTAAAGTTAGAGCAGAGTTTGTGTTTTAGCCCTTCGTGCCAGACTGTGTCAAAAGCTTTTTCGAAGTCTTTTGCAACCAGGGCTGTCTTGTTTCCTTGTTCAGTGTTTATGTGAATGTAGTTGAGAATGATGTTAATGGCATCTTGTGTGGAATGGCGTGATCCGAAGCCAAACTGGCCATCAGTGAGGAGAGAGTTGTGTTCAAGGTATCTGCGAAGGCGAAGGTTGACGAGTTTTTCCAAGAGTTTGCCTACAGTTTCGAGGAGGCTGATAGGGCGATAATTTTTAGGATCACAGTGGTCTTTATTGGGCTTAGGTAGGAGGAGAGCAGTAGCAGCTTTGAAGAGGGAAGCAAAGTATCTAGAAGTGAGGGAAGCATTGAGGTTAGTATAGGCAGTGATGGAGTCTGGAAGGTGTTTTAAGATATGGTTTAGGCCAGAGGCACCAGGAGCCTTGGGAGGAAGGCGTCTGAGGAGTGTTTTTACGTCTGTGTTGGTGAAAGGTCTGTCGAGTTGCTGAATATGGTGAATAGCGTTAGGATGAGGTGAGTGAGGGTGAAAGATGTTCTCCCAATGTGTTTGAAGATGTTTGTTGCTGCCTGTGGGTCTGTGATATATTTGTTGATGTAGGTGAAGTGTTTGAATTTCTTAGTGGGAGCAGTGCCTCTAATTTTCTTAATGAAGTTCTACAAGGCTTTGGGGTCTGTAGTGCGCTGTTTGTCTGCTTGTAGAATGAGCTGTGACCAGTGGGTGTTGTGGTCTTGGTCTAGAATGTTGTTTCTGAGATATGCGAGATCTAATCGGACTATTAAACCTGTGTGTGTTGTGGAGCAAGCGGTTGTGGTAGCAAATAAGTAGTCTTCTTGTTCTGATAAAGGGTTTGAAAGAGTATCGAGTGGTGTGTTTTCTTTGGTATTGCTGTGTTGGCTGCTTGTGTAATGGTGTTCTGAATGAGACCAAATTGAGTGTCAATGTCGAGATGTGTTTGTTATAGTCATAGGTGAGGTTAGTATTATATGTGTTGTTTGAAAGCTTCCCAGTCAGCGTTCTTGTAGAAGGAAGGTGTGGTTGGAATGAGAATAGGATTGGAGGAGATATGTAAGGTAACTGGGATATGATCAAAACCTGTAATAGGACCAGGGGAGATGTAAGTGTTGAAAAGTGGAGCTAGCTCGGTTAGCCAGAATGATGTCAGGTTTGCCTTGGCCCTGGTGACTGTAAAAGGTGTTGAAGTCTGGGCCGAGGTGAATCAGGTGTTTGTGGTTTGTAAAGTTGTGTAATTGTCTACCTAGCTGGTTGTTGTTGGTGTGGTGAAAGGCGTTGTGTCTAGCATTCATTTCAGCTAGTAGATATGTAGGTGTATTGGAGTGGTTGACGACTAACGAGAGGTCGTGTATGTTGAGTGTTAGGTCGTGTGTAGGTGGTGAAAAAGATGAAGGGGCCAAGGTGGATGTGTATTCTGACTGCAAGACAGTGTCGGTGAGTGAATGGAATTGGGAAAAATTCGTGTTTAGTGTTGGAGTTAACAAGAATGGCAACACCATCGTAGGGGTCATAGGGAGATTGTTGTGTAGTGTAACCATAATGGCGAATTCGTTGAGGGGCTTTGAGGTAGGTGCTGTCGAGCAAGACAACATCTGGCCTCTGCCTCAAGGGTTCGTCACTGCAAAGTTAATGTCAGGGGAGAGGTTAGGGCGAATTCCCACGATGGTGGTGCCATCAGGGGAAGTGTGTTTATAGGTATAGTCACGGGCCCGCTTCCTGGACGGGGAGGATGAGGTGGATTTGACGTCACACAATCAATAATGAAAGTCAAACAGAAAAAAATCTGCCTTACAGAAGAGGCATCGACTGAAAAATATTTAAACTAGAGACTGTGTGAGAATTCGCCGTGAAAAAACACTGCAGGAAATGTTGTGTTTCCTCTTCTGTAAGGCAGATTCAGTGTCCCGTAGTTCGATCGCTAGCGCACTCAGCTCACACCCTGAGGTCCAGAGTTCGAATCCCCGGTACGGCTGGATAACATTAGGACGTGTTTCCATAAGACACCTGCTGGCCCTGTTCACCCATCAGTATAAAATAGGTACCTGGGTGTTAGTCGACTGGTGTGGGTCGCATCCTGGGAGAAAACTGACTAGGCCTGTATACCTTGTACTTGTAGTAAATAAAGATATTATAACGCAACGATGCAAAGGAATAATTAGAGAATGGGAAGAATATAAATTAGCAATCATTATTATTATAATCAAGGGGAAGCGCTAAACCCGTAGGATTATACAACGCCTGTAGGGGGATGTGATAGGTATTCAGGGAACTGGAGCACAGATCCAATTCCCAAGATCAAGAGCCCCTCACCAGAGTCAAGGAACCTCCCCTGAGGGTAAATTAACAATCAAATACCAGGAAACAAGAAGCGGCAGGGAAGGGGGCAAGAAATGGGAGCATAATTAGACTACTTAAGGGTATAACAAATTAAAATTTAGCCAAAGCTGATCCAGCCACATCTGTGTATGTGTACATATATAGACGTGTATGCACGTGTGTACACCCATTCGTGTGCGTGTAAATGTTTGATTAATGCTAGGGTCATGGTGTGTACGATAGCGTTGTGGACTTCACTGCTTGTGCATGGTAACATTTGGGTCTATCAACTAGTCGGTTTTTCCAAACCATTTATCCAAAGTCCAATTGTTGGAGGCTTCTAGTGCGGGTTTAACAGGCCAACTACTTGGTGTGTGTTTTGTGTGTGTGTGTGTGTGTTTTTGTGTGTGTGTGTGTGTGTGTGTACGTATCTGAGGACGCCACCTCTAGACTAAATGGTACATACGCGGAATCTATTTAAGTAATAGGTTATGTAATTTGAAAGTGGGGGATTATTATTATAATCAAAAGAAGCGCTAAACCACAAGGGTCATGAAAGTGGGGGAACATGTGACCGTAGGCCTATAGTAGTAATATTGTTACGTCTCCACTATTTGAGTAGTGAATTTAGTTATAATGGAAGACTTAGTTAAACTCTTATTCAATTTCTTCATATTTTCCTATATATGATCACAGGCTGTGAATTTAATTTGGTATACATATGGAACATCAAAGTTAATTCTCCCCCTCCCCCCTTTACTTTAACAACAATTCCACTGTTAATGCAGCGAGTTGCAAATAGACAAATTATTGGATTTGGTTTTTCAGGCTCGTGCGAAGTTTCTGTCATAAGGGATTACCATTTTACAAATAGTTACAATGTACAGCCTTTATTATTACCTCCATAATAACTAGTCTTGGCTGGTTATCTGAACTTGCTCTTTCAGGCACTGAAATTTGCAGCGATGAGTTTTAATGTTCTGGATTAGTTTATACAGCAAGATCGGGAAGCCTGTATTAGTTACTATAGATCAAGTTAGAAAATTTAAATACGGTGGAAAACAGGAATTTGTTAATTTCTTACTACAGAAACCTTTCCACTACGTTAACAAATGTAGCCCCGATACGATATAGCACCACCACACTCCCATAACGAAGTACATTACCAAGGACTTCTAATTATTATTATCAAAACTAAGCGCTAAACCCACCAGGGTCATACAGCGCTGCTTAGAAATGTCACCAGGTACACACATTTGTAAACAGGCTGCATTTTTTTTTTAACTATAGAAAAAAGCAAATATGTATTAAAATATTTCGTCAACTTACGATTGAAGGAGCTGAAGAACTTTCCGAAGAACTACTTCAATCTCTCTCGTAGTGTTGGTGTGTGAGGCTCCGTCAGGTGACTTCTGCGAGGGCTCCCGGACACTGAGGTCTTATATATAGCACCCAAAGACACTGCTCCAGGAAGATTAAGTTTAAGTATTTGCGCGACATGCTCTTGTATGGCTGCTCACAGGAAGGAGTCGTAGATACAAGTATGGAATATATACTTATTTTTTTCCCAACACAACGGCTGTCTCCCACCGGGACAGGATGACCAGAGACAGAAGAAACGTATTAAGTTTTCTTGTTTTTTCATTTAGTAATGCATACAGAAGGGGTTACTAGCCTCTTGCTCCTGGCATTACATTCGCAAAAAGGGTGCCTGGTGCCAGGTGCCAGGTGCCTAGTGCCTAGTGTTTACTAATGCTACACATCACTTGACTGGGAAGACATCGATTTAATTGCCAACTCTTTCCCAGGTAATGTATGCAGGCACCCTAGCTGTTGCACCATCTAGATGTGTTCAAATTATCAGAAATCATTGTCCCGTCATTTTACAGAATTTTAAAATTGCTTTTTAAAAGATTTTTTCTGAAGCAGAGATTGTTAAGAGAATAAGATCTATATCTAATGTTGGTAGAATTGCCGACAATGCAAAGTAAAAAAAGACAGTTGCAACTAATGTGACACTGTGGCAACGTTTCGCTCTCCAGTTTTGTCGAGTAATTGCAAACAATATGAAGACAGAGTATATACGTATAGGTAAAGTGAGGTGACAGAGCATAAGCACTACAGTAAACAAATTCTAAGACTGCCACCACTACTACCACCATTTATCATTCAACTCATTTTATATACGCTCGGTGTCCTCGTATTGTCTGTAATGACTTGACAAAGCTGCTGGAGAGCGAAACGTTGCTACAATAAAATGTCACGTTAACTGCACCCAGTGTCCTCTTACCTAGCAAGATTTTTATCCATTCCCACAGATTTGGCTGACAGCAGCTGGGGGGGGGGGATGGCGAAACACGCACAATGGAAATTTCTTCCATTTAAAGAAAAAATCTGAAACTTTTATAAAGGAAAGAAAAACTTGGTTTTGTTGAGCCTATTATGCATTAATAGATATTACAGGTCTTATAACTTTCAGAAAACATGAATAATATATACATGGATGTATTATGTAGTCATGGGGGAAGCCCTAAACCTGTAGGGATTACACAGAACTTGAGGAATGGGAAGCAATCGTGTTTAATCCAATGCTGGTGAAGAGTAACTCAAGATTCCTTTGAATAAAAACCCTTCACTAACATCTCTATCACGCCACAATTTAAAATGCTGTAGAAGTGATCTGTTCGATCAATATTAAAATATCAATAAGCATAATGAACTAATCAGGAAATTACAGTGGCATACTCTGAAAAATTTTGATAATTTTCTTGTGATTGTGTTAATTGGTAGGGATAATAATGTTTGTATAGTGTGTAAGACTGGTGTGACTTTTGAAAGGTGCCAAGTCACTTGTATAACCTATATTTCCAATAATTTCCTTATATACTGTAACGAGTTGATTCAGCGAGGTGAAATTGTTGTAATTTAGAAGAAATTAATATGCTGATAAGGAAACGTTTTTGGAAGCGTCACTGGATTTAATACATGTGTACAAGATACGTATTTTTGGGAGGAGCCTCGACAAAAATGGCGTAACGTACAGAACAGATCGGAGCCGAAAGAAATGTTATCGGCAGAGTTTTTTAAGAAAAACGAATATAAAGTGCATCAGGAAGGATCAATATATATAGTGCAATCATCAGAATGGGGATGATATAGATGAAAAAATCGAGACACGGTGGTAGTTGTATGAGGAAGTAGATCACCGCGTACACTGTTAATTTAATTTCTCCTTGTATATGGTATGAAAACCACACAAGAAGTAAGGTAGCTGTTAATTGGCCAATGTTAGTTTGCCTTCCTGTTAGGAGGCGTTAGGATATATCACCCATAGAATAAATGGGCGTCTTAATTTTTTTCTAATGTGTTCAATGTGTAATCAGTAGTAATAAATGTATTCTTGTCAATCAAAAAAATTTTTCATAATCATAGTCAACAATATTAGCCAAGTTTACTGGGTAATATTGGCCTTTTTAAAAGATCCCCCATAATTTCTCCTATACTGCACCAGTCACTAACATTACAGTCCTATACTGGTGCACAATAATATTACAGTCCTATACTGCATCAGTCACAATAATATTACAGTCCTATACTGCATCAGTCACAATAATATTACAGTCCTATATTGCACCAGTCAATAATATTACAGTCCTATACTGCACCAGTCAATAATATTAGTCCTATACTGCACCAGTCAATAATATTACAGTCCTATACTGCACCAGTCAATAATATTAGTCCTATACTGCACCAGTCAATAATATTACAGTCCTATACTGCACCAGTCAATAATATTACAGTCCTATACTGCACCAGTCAATAATATTACAGTCCTATACTGCACCAGTCAATAATATTACAGTCCTATACTGCACCAGTCAATAATATTACAGTCCTATACTGCACCAGTCAATAATATTACAGTCCTATACTGCACCAGTCAATAATATTACAGTCCTATACTGCACCAGTCAATAATATTACAGTCCTATACTGCACCAGTCAATAATATTACAGTCCTATACTGCACCAGTCAATAATATTACAGTCCTATACTGCACCAGTCAATAATATTACAGTCCTATACTGCACCAGTCAATAATATTACAGTCCTATACTGCACCAGTCAATAATATTACAGTCCTATACTGCACCAGTCAATAATATTACAGTCCTATACTGCACCAGTCAATAATATTACAGTCCTATACTGCACCAGTCACAATAATATTACAGTCCTATACTGCACCAGTCACAATATTACAGTCCTATACTGCACCAGTCAATAATATTACAGTCCTATACTGCACCAGTCAATAATATTACAGTCCTATACTGCACCAGTCAATAATATTACAATCCTATACTGCACCAGTCACAATAATATTACAGTCCTATACTGCACCAGTCAATAATATTACAATCCTATACTGCACCAGTCACAATAATATTACAGTCCTATACTGCACCAGTCACAATAATATTACAGTCCTATACTGCACCAGTCAATAATATTACAGTCCTATACTGCACCAGTCAATAATATTACAGTCCTATACTGCACCAGTCACAATAATATTACAGTCCTATACTGCACCAGTCACAATAATATTAGTCCTATACTGCACCAGTCACAATAATATTACAGTCCTATACTGCACCAGTCAATAATATTACAGTCCTATACTGCACCAGTCAATAATATTACAGTCCTATACTGCATCACAGTCACAAGTCCCCAGTGGGGATCATATACATCTATTTACTGAACATTATATATCTGTTATACAAGGACACATACCTACATATACATACATATATCCACAACCTACACCCCCCATACACATTTTTAATTACACATTTATGTATACAACCATGGTGTATACCCCTGGTGTTTTCAGTCATAAGCTCTACTGATGGGAAATAACTAATTTAGTACAGGCTATGCCTACGTGCTATACTATGCTGTACGAACTCAAATATTTGGATAGGCACTCCCTATGACTTTCTTTCCGCCCGATGTGAAGGTCCATGTCTGGATGGAGAACTTTTTGCCTGCCAGCTGCACTTGGCAGGAGGAGTCAGGCTTGACCAGGAAGCACAAGGTATAGAGTGCCATCTCCAGCTCAGGAGTGGTGCCAATGAACACTGTGCCAACAGGCTTAGCTTCGTTCAGCCATTCGAAGCGTAACTTGACAATCTGTCCCTGGCGGTGAAAAAATAAAAAGTTAATTGTGTATTATATTATTCCTTGAAACAAACTAAATTCTTAGAAGTTGTGAGGCGACTTGAAAATGAAGGTAACTCCAGTTTCTTGGATTAGTAAGAGGTCTTCACTAGCGTCAAGACCCCTTCCCTTTTCTTGTAGTGATTGTACAAGTAATCATTAACCTTGACTGGTACCAGTCACAAGTGTTTCCTGACGCGGGTATTAGTCATATAATGTCAGCAACTGGAGTTTTTGGTCATCTGACCGAGGCCTTCCACTGGCTTACCAGTCCACCCCTTTAAAATTTACGGAATTAGATTCATTAAGTCCTAGAGTCACAACTGAAACTATAAATGCCCAGAGGGGGACCCCACGTATAAGCTAATTAAGTTGCAGCTTAATACGAGGGACCTCAATCTGCTTTTTTTAACACTATCCAACATGCTTGACAGTTTCTTTGTTACGAATATATAGGTCTTGGTCTTGGGTTAGTTTGTACTTTGCTGCAGAAAATGGCATATTGGCCACCTATTTTTAAGTTTGACTTTAGGCATCGGTGTCAGTCCAGCCCAGCAGGAGCCTCTGCCTGATGCTCTATTTTCCTTACCTCAAGATTTTTCTCCCGTTTCGCCATCGTAAAATTTATTAATACATTACATAGAATTTAGACCTTCATAATTATGAGAAATTTGCATCAAGTAATTTCTTATTAATCTTATTAAACAATACTACATCGATATTTAGTATTTTGATAACTTTTAAAAAGTTAAAAAAAAGATAAGGCATTAAAACACTAAATAACAAAAACGGTAAATGAAAATTCAAAGAAATTAAGCTGAATACTTCACTCATGCACTATCGGTCTGCTAATAATAGAAAGCAATGTACATGAAGACAGACAACAAAAGTTCGCCATATTTCTCCCTCAGTTTGAGGTCAATATGTGCGTAACTTTTTCAGTCCTTTCTTTCATGAAAGTTTATTCCTATTAAGCAACGGTACATCCCACAGAACAATCACAATATATTTCTTACTTTTCCATTTAGATCGATAAACTTAATAAAACCCTTGTAGTCGAGGTCGCCCTCCAGTTCCTCCTTCCTGAAGTTCAACCAGTTATGAAAACCTGCCACCTTGCCGTCCTTCAGCTCTCCCACAAACACATGCTCGAAGCCAGAGGAACCGACGTGCCTCCCTCCCCGCCTGTACAGAGTGAACCATATGTCTTTCAGTGTGGAGCGTAGCCCACCGCGGATCAGATCTGGAAGCAGGGTTTAATAATAATAATAATCATCATCCTTAGGTTACAACCCGTAACTAGCATAAGGTACCTTCCCGTGAGGGGTCTTGTGCTAGGCACCTCATTTTTCTTCCCATTTCCTTTCATTATTATAATCAAAATAAGCACTAAACCACGAGGGTCATACCATTTCCTTTCAAACACGAGATACAATTATTAAAATCATGTAGTATATTAATGGCATACAAAAGCAGCAAGTGGACACCGATATCTACGGAGAATTTTACCAACCAGTGGCTTTAGCAATCCAATGCAGAGACTAATTACTGGATTATTTTAATCAATTTAGGCGCTAAGGGTCGATAATTACGGGAAACGGTGGAACATAAAGTGGGTGTAGGTGTTCAGTCCTCCCAGTCTTTAGCGAGGCTGAAGAACTGATCCTTCAACCTACTGCACTTGCACGCTCTCAGTAATTCTCTATTTCACTGATAAACCAATGATTATCGAAACGTCTCTATATTGAAGATACTTAAGTGTTGCATGTGCGTCTTATTAAACTCCCGACTGTGACTACGAAGGTAGGTATATCTTACTCTTCTGCTGCAGGAAGGTCTCCAGCCTCTTCATGAGAGGTGTCTGCATGACAGCATCGAGGAAGCCGTTTTCCTCTGCTAGTTCTTCTGCGGTCTGCACTTCAGTGCTCGTGGTCCGTGGTTCGTAATTGTCCAGGAGCCGCTGCATGCGTTGCACAGTAGGCTTGGTAATTGCTTCTCTTGGTACGTTCACAATCAATCTGTACATGACAAAAAAAATAATCTAAAATTTTCATCATAAAATTATCTTTTAATACAACACAAAGAAATTAATGGCAAACTGCTGTCGGCGCGACTTATGGGTCACATTCTCGACTAGTAGGTGACTAACATTTATGTATACTTGTAATAAGATCACAGGCAACCACTGTAATAATCACGAAAAAGCTTGGAACTTCACTTTTTTTTCTTTTACAGTGGTTGTCTTGCATGTATGTATACACATAGTCAAGCAGTACTAAGAATTTATTCACATCAAATCTACCTAGCATCTAAACTTACAGTCAAACTGATGTTTTAAACGAGACTGACTTACGGACGACTGGCAAAGTCTGCCGTGGCACTGCCCGACGTATGACCCTGATGACTGACTGACGGTTGTAAGATACCACTGTCTAGTGTCAGTAGTTCCTCAGTCAGCTGCTTCAGCTCATTATTCGACACAGGGGATGACCTTGGCGTTGAGCTCCTTGAACTGCTCCGCCCTGACGTCCCACCTGCTGTGTTCAACAATCAGCAATATTAGTTGATCTCATAGCGAGTAGGTCTAAGAGATTTCTTGAGATTGAAATACTTTCGAAGAGAGATCCTGGCCACAAAATGTTACTTTTTCTTATTTATAACTATTATATGTCGCATATATGTAGATAAGCAAACAATTACTTGACAGAGAATTATATATTAAGACTGAATTATATATCAGAAAGTTAATTGGGATTGATACAAGTGACTTAAGGATACATGGATAGAAATAGTGTTATTTCACAATATAATAACGAGACTAGGCAAGTTAGCAATTGTTAAGTAAATGGACACATACAACTAACGTGACATTTTATTGTGCATCTGTGTCCATGTATCTAACATTCTTTCGGAAATTCTACCATTATTACTAAGTAATTTTTTTTATATTTTATTAAAATACAAGTATAACATACATATAACCCTTTAAAACAAGGGTAGACGTACAATTTAAATTGCAGAAAGTATAAAGTTCAATCCCTCAGGAGTTACAATAAACCCATCTCACTGAACTTTAACAAAACATAACTGAAATAGTAATGACATAACATGCAAGCGTCCCAGATAACTGGGTTAAAGATATACATCGTGCAAAACATTGTAAATATAACAATAATTCGACATACGTCCGAGTTACAAAATGGAAAGTCACGATAAGCAGCCTGCACATTGTAAACAACCAGTGAAATAACCTTCACCATAACACAAATTAAAGAACCACAAGCACACACCTACCTAACCCCCCATTACAGTACATCCCTCTGTCATACAGACTCGCCTCACCACAATCCATACGATTCATGATTCCAAACTGTTTATGCCACATGCCTGACATACCAACATCCCTCCAGGGATGCCCACTTTACATAACATAATGAAAAGATATCAATTACAATAAAAAAACCAATCACAAATACATAGTAAGAACAATGAATAATAAAAATACATTCGTACATCTACAAAACATGAAGTCAGTATATACTGTCAGTAAAACAGCAAAACATAATACATAAATAACAAGAAAACAAAACAGTTCAAGTGCGAAACACACATCGCACAGAAAACACACCAACTCGCCGATGCTGTATACGCACCTGTTCTCAGAAATACAAATCCACCTACAAATCTTGCACCACTATCACAAACACCTATCACTCTATATACATCATGAGGACCCTTACGGGTCTCGAGATCAACATGGCCGTGTCCCAAAAACCAAACACAAGATTGACATGAATACAGAGGACACAGCAACTCCCAAACAGCACAAATAATCCTTCTCACACACTTCATGCATACAAAACACATACAACAAAACAGTAATGCCTCCCTAGGACCCCCTATGTTAACCAATCTTGACCCCACACGCACAATCACACAGGCCCCAGTAATCACATTCATCGCACACAACCCCCCCCCCTGGGAGACCAGCCCGTCGAAACCCCTGACACTCACAAAGTCCATAAATCCCTCATGTTGAAGTCCCTGTAACCCACCGGAAAATCCCTTGCCCACCTCCCCCATATAGGTCCCTATTACGGCACTTCGTCCTATAAAAGGCTGCAGCCAGTGCCATCCGACGTTCCCCTACCCCTTTATCCCTCATTGCCCATGAAATAAAAAACAAAATCCGCTACCACATATGCCACTGCCCTTTGAACCTCCACCCCCACCACAGCCACATCCAAACTGAGTGCACTCAACACTGACAACCCTCCCCCCCACAAAACAAATCACACGCCCCAACCATTCCCTCAACACCCAAACGCTCACAGAAGTATACGACATGAAATGCAGTTTCGTCCCCCCCTCGACACACCCCGTCCATCCTAAGGCCTCTGTTATGTAAGACCACTCCCGATGGCAGGATCCCATGGAGAAACCGGAACAATACCTCCCTCACACATGGTCGTATGCGCAACCTTAGCCTCCCTCTAATGTCCTTCCAAGCATACAGAGGGTACACCCCTTCCACAACAGCCGCCTCCCTAGACCTCACTACCTTCTCAATGGCCCTGACCCTCATATGCGCCGGATCCCTAACAAGTAGTAAAACCCGTAACATGTCCTCACATTCCCTCAAATCCCGACCTCCCCACCACCACATATCCTCATGCAGAAGGCCTATCCCCCCTTCCCCAATTACCCTCTGGTACCCTCACTTCACATAAACTCTCTTTAATCTACATTCCAAGGGAATCAACCCCAGCCCTCCCTGGCATAACGGGAGCGTTACCACTCCCCCTTCTTAACCAATCACAACCCGATCCCCAAATAAAACTAAATACCCTGCGCAACAACTTCTGAACATCCCCCTGCACCAAAGGGTACATCGCCGCCACGTGCCATATTTTACTATATAGTAGCACATTAACCACTATTACCCTTTGGTGCAGCGCGAGATGTGTCGGCCGCAAACCATCTAATCTACCCAACACTATTTACTACACTCGCCGAATTAACCTCCCTCGCCTGACTCATACACCACAAATCTTTACCCGATCCACTAAACACCACCTCCCACTAACATGCCCACCTACCATCCCTTCCCAGTCCCCAATCCCCATGAACTTCAACTTATCCACATTTATTTTCATACCAGTCTCCTCCCAAAACCATCCATGACCCTCCCTACACACCCCAATCCCTCCCCCTTCCCCACGAGAATCATCATATCATCCATATAACCCACAATGAGTGGACTCCAAACACCTAGATCCACCCCCCTTCACCTGCACAGACGCCTCCACTATCCTGCAAACACGCGAACAACATTTGTGATAGAGGACAACCCTGTCGTAAACCCCTACTCATTCCAACATGCTGCCCCACCCTCCCATTTACCTGCACACACATACCCGCTCCCCTGTACAAAGTTCGCGCCCAATGCACAATCTCCTCACCAAACCCCTGCCACCTCATAATCCTCCACAACGCTTCACGTTCCACACTATCATACGCCGCCCTCCAATCCAGCACCAACACCCCCTTCCTCTTGCCTACTCTCAATAAACCCCCTAATGACCCCATGCCCCTCGTACATTGACCTTCCCGGCACCCCATATTGACCCCCAACAATAACCTAATCTATGACCCTTTTCAGTCTATTGCCTAATATTTTCGCAAATAACTTATAGTCTGCACACATAAGTGATATAATCCTGTAGTCCCTCACCGTCATCTGACTGTCCCCTTTTGGGACCAAAACCACTATCGCTGTTGCTTGTAAACCTCTTGGAACCTGGCGATGACCTCATATATGTACAGTGAACCCCCGGATCACGTCATTATTTCATTCCAGAATGCTGTTCAAGTGCCGTTACCGAACGAATTTGTTCCCACAAGGAATAATGTAAATTAGATTAGTCCTTTTAGACCCCCAAAAATACACTTACAAAAGCACTTACAAAAATACACTTACATAATTGTTTGAGTTTGGAGCAGTACGTAATCCGGGGGTCCACTGTACATTGGTGGTGCGAAGCTTGACGAATATTCTATATGCTTCATTTAACGCCACCCTGTACAATTTTTCATTCCCTTATTATGGCAGGCAGGAGAACAGGAGTATTCTGGCCAGACTGTCCCACGAACCATCTGAATGCACACTGTGTTTACTCGACAGCGACCCATCTGCGCCATTTTGTGTGGGGACCCATAACCTCAGTAGATAATAAACAGACTTAGAGGGGAAAAAATTCTTAAATATAACTATTTATTTCGGGGGTTCCGCGATTCGAGAAAGGTATCCTTGTATTACACAACCCCAGACCTCTCTACTTCAATACACGTGACCGGAACAGATTTTAATGCAATTAAATATTAGCGTTTAAGACTAAGCAAATCAGAAGTTTTAGCAATTTAACACATGGCAAAGACTATCCCATTTTTTTTAATAAAAAATTCAATTAGTACATGCACAGCACAAATGGCTGCAGACGAAAATTAATGAGAATTCAAAATTATCGCTACATAGAACTAGAAGATACTCTTGACAAACAGGAACAGTTCAAAAAATGACTGTTCAAATTAAATTTAAAGAATGAGAAGGACTAGACCAAACCTAACGCTACACGCTCAAACATCACACAGAACACTAGCAAACAAAAATATCTTTCAACAATTTAATCAAGAAGCATTTAGGACAAATTACACATTTTAAGACCAATTTGAAAATACGCAGCGCCGGCGTGGAGCTCAATTAAAAGGTTTTAAGGTTAGACATGATAAAGCCCTGGAAGCCAGAAACCAGTAAAACTAAGTGACAAATCTTTAGGAATATAGTTCAAGTGAGTAAAGTTGATAAAAGACACTGACCACCACCTACTAAGGCTGGACTATCAAGTAAAAATTACTACTGCAACTACTACTACTACTACTACTGTCTCCAGTGTTGTGTTCGCGTGTATTCGATTGAAGAAGCCTGTTGTGCAGGCGAAAGATTCCGGCAATAAAAATACTCAAGTGTTCCATACGTCTCGGTCATCAAAAATGAAGTCTAAACCTTTGGCACAAGTTACCATAACTAAGGCACAAAAGTTATTAAGGCTGGAAGAATTAGATGAAAGGAGACCGTGGCACAACATCTAGGAGTGAGGAACAGACAAGTTACACATACTATTTAGAGTGGAACTAAAATGAAGGACAAACCAAATACTATACGGAAAACTCAAGAGATGGTAAAAAAAAAAAAAACTAATGGAGATAGATAAAAGAAAAAAAAAAGACGCAATGGTAGGTGAAGTATAATGCGATCCTTTATTAACATCTACCCACACTGTGGACGAAACTTGAGTGATAAATCCCAATGAAACTCTGAGGATCGCATTATACTGAATCTATATATTTTTCCAACACTTCTACTGTGTGGTAGATAAGATGATTACGGAGCAGAAAATAAAAACAAAAAATATACAACTATTTGTGATGACATAGACCAACAGGATGATCAGAGGCAGATATAAGACTAACAAATTGTACTTATAACATGCGGGTAGTTACACGGGCGGGCGCCCTGCGTACCTGCACGGTCAAGTGTGGGCGCAGCCGTGGCCGCTGCGATAGTCTCCTCAACGACAGGCTGGAGTGTGGTGGGCACGCTGTTGGTGGTGCTGCTTCTGCCACACCCGTCTGTACCTGAAGCAAGTCCCCACACTCGCTAATCATACCTAGCATTTTCAATAATTTTTCAGGCAAATTTAAACTAATATTTCACTAGCAGGGTCACCAATCAATGGTCACTTTTTTCCACAAACCCACAACTTAGAAATTTAAAATTAAGGACATTTGGGCTTGCCTTAGGTCATTATCAAGTCCGGGACAGACCAAAACGTCTTAGATTTTCTATTTGAGGGTTATGAAATGTACCAGCCATGTTACCTTGATTTAGTTTCTTCAAAAGAAGCGCTAAACCACAAGGGTTATACAGCATGGTTGTTTAAAGAAAATTACGAAACTAATACAAAAGTTTACAGCTAGATGGCGGATGGTTAACTGACCAGTGGTTTTTTGAGGCACCAGCACGAGGCTGCTTCGTGCCTGGAAAACATTATCACTATTTAAATTAAAATTATTTTCAAACAATGGCCGACGGTTACAGGAGACGAGTGAACACGGTCTGTGTTGACTTGGTCCAGGGAGCCATATATACGTCTAATGCAGAGGTTCTACTGCCTGCAATAATACGAGACACTTTTGGATTATCGCATGAGGAGATTTATGGCATATCATTAAACGGATCAAGGAGGATCTTCATCAAATTAGCTTGCACTGCAGCTTATCAACGAGTCGTCGATACATACCAGGAGAAAAAGTTAGTGGTACATCAAGGCCTAGAGGTATGTTTGAAAGATGTTTCTGCCACTTTTAAGTGGATTAAGGTGCATAATGTGCCCTTTGAATCCGGACAACAGGATATTAAAGATGTATTTAAGAATTATGGCATAATACATGCTGTAAACATAGGACGCTGGGCGCAGGGGCTATATGCTGGTGCTTTAGAGGGAACATACTCCATCAAAATTTCCTTGAGGAAACCTATTCCCTCTTATGTACTTATGGAGAATTTTCGCACACAGGTGTACGTCACATACCCAGGACAGGTGAGGACATGTCGACTGTGTGGTAAGCCGGGTCACTTGGCTGCTGAGTGTAGCCAAAGGAGAGAGGATTGGCGTCGAGGTGGAGCAGAGCAGCGACAGAGAAACGAAGTAAGGAATGTAACGAAGGATGGAACAGAAGGAGGCATGGAGTGTGCGGCGATGCAGGGTGAAGAGAAGACATCATGGAGCGTGGAGGTGGACAGAGTGGAGATGGAGGAACAAAGGATAAGTGGGAGGAGCATGGAGGAGGAGGTGTTAGAAGGGGAAAAGATTGGGCCAGACACGGAAGAGGAAGGTATAACTGGTCAGGAGGCTGAGATTTTGAGGGATCTCAATGAGATTCTTGAAGGTGAAGAGCTGACATTGGAGGGTCAACCAGTGAGGTGTGTGGCATTGGGGTTCTGGAGCAGAACCAGGAACAGGTGGGTGGAGGTGAGGCAGCAGGAGAGGGGTGTGGTAAAGCTGTGTTGGATGTCATACAGGTGGAGGTGGAGGTGCACAATGAGCAGGTAAATGAGGACCAGAGAGACAGGGGAGAATCTAGGAAGAGAACTGGTGAGGAGGCTGGTAATGATGTCCTCACACCAGCACAGAGACCTGGTAAGAAAATTTGGTCTGAAGTTGTAGTTGGACAACAGACAAGAGCTAGAGGTAGTGGGGGTGATAAGGGTAAAGGGGGGATGGGAGGTGACAGGAAGGGTGGGAGAGGAGGGGTCACAGGTATACCTTTGGAGAGAAAACAACCGAAACCAAAAGGGAAACCTCAACTGTTACCTTCCGGTGTTTAAGTATGAACGTGAATGGCCTTAAAAATGAGGCCAAGCGAAAGTGGGTAGAAGTGACATTGATTAGGTACAGGGTAGATGTAGTGTTTTTCAAGAGCACAATTATAGGTGTGGGTGGGATTTAAAGTTGAAAGGATATCAGTGTTTTGTGGGAGGTTCTGAGTTGTTCAAGGGGGGTGTGGTTGTGGGTATTAGGGACACGTGCCCATTTGTATTGCAGTCATGGGAAGAGGGAGGGGGAGAGTGGTGAGGGTTGATGGTCAATGGGGAGGTCCAGGTTAGTTTTATTGGAGTGTATATGCCGGCGATTTCAAATAATAGGGTCAAGGAACAATTCGTGAGGATGAATTAATTTATGCTTTCAGGGGTCTGCCGCAGGTGGTCATCATTGCGGGAGACTGGAACAGCGTTATTAGGGTAAGGGACGTGGAGCCGAGAGGAACAGGTAGTGTTTTGAGGATCTTAAGGGAAGTTTTGGATGCGGTGGGGTTGTCGATGCGGTGGGAGGACGGGCGAGCCTGTAGAATTCACTTTTTAGGGCAATTATGCGGCTAGATTGGATAGGATTTATGTTTCCAGAGTGGTAGGGGTGGAGAAAGTGGAATGTTTGGATGTAGGTTTTTCAGATCACAAGGGTGTGTTGATGCAAGCGGGTTGGGAGGGGGCTGTGAAGGTATACTCGAGTTATTGGAAACTTAACGTGGCAATGTTTAATAGGGTAGAGGGGATGGTGGATTTTGAGGGATGGTGGGAGGGTCTGTGGAGGGGGGGGAGGGGTGTAGTACATGCGGCGAGGTGGTGGAATGAGTGTGGGAAGAAGGGGATAAAGGAGTACTTTGAGAAGGTGGGAAGGGAGGATGCTCGATATAGGTATGGTTATCAGAGGTATTTAGAGGGTTTATTGAGGGATAGTTATGGTGGGGAAAGCAGGGGAAGGCATGCAGAGAGTGTGGAGGGTGTAAGAAGGGCTCTGAAAGACATTCAGTATGAGAGGTTTCACGCTTTACGGGTACGAAGTGGGATGGAGGAGGTGTTAAGGGGGGATAAGGCATCTGCGGTGGTGTTGAGGCAATTTCAGAAGCGTAGACAGGGTATGTTGCTGACATCTGTAGAGGTGGAAGAGGAGATGGGGGGGTATGAGGTGGGAAGAGTGTTGCAAACGACAGAGGGGATGACTGGTTATGCGGAGTGTTGGTTTGGTAGGAAGTTTGCAGAAGAGGAAAGGGATGAGAGGGCTTGTGTCCAATTATTAGGGGGAATTAATAGAAGGTTGAATGAGGATGATAGGAAGGCAATAGAGGGGGACATAACGGAAGAAGAAGTTTGGGAGGCGGTAAAAGGGTTAAGGGCTGGAAAATCGCCAGGTATAGATGGATTACCGGGGGAAGTATACATGCAATACTGGCAGGTGCTGAGAGGGGTGTTAGTTAGGGTCTTCAATGACATGAGGGAGACAGGAGTAATGGAGAAGTCAGTTAGGACAGGAGTTGTAGTGTTAGTGCCTAAATGTAAAACACCAAAGGGGTTTAAAGACTATAGGACTATTGCGCTCATGTGTACTGACTATAAGATATTTGCAAAGATTTTGGCTAATAGAATCAAAAGAGGTTTAGGGAATATGTTGCACGAGGGACAATTTGGGATACCAGGGAGAAGTTTTAGGAACGGTCACAGTAGAATAAAAGAGTTTATTGAAGTAAATCAAGGGGAGGAGTGTTGGGGCTGGATTGGCAGATGGCTTATGACAGGGTGAATAGAGGGGTGCTGTTAGATATCTTAGAAAGGATAGGTTTTGGAGAAGAAATTGTAGGATGGGTAAAAACTTTATATGCAGAGGCGTTGATGAGGATACAAATAAATGGGATGGTTGGGTGGGCGGTGAACATGGGAAAGGGACTGAGACAGGGATGTCCTCTGTCACAGATCCTCTTTGCTTGTTTCCAAGATCCTTTTTATAGGGTAGTAGATGAGGGTTTAAGGGTAGAAGGGGACATAGGGGAGGATAGGGCAGGGATAGTAGGTTATGTAGATGACACTACGTTGTTAATAAAGACAGAGGAGAGTTTGAGATGGGTTAGAGGTTGGGTGGAGCTTTTTGGTCAGGCAACAGGAATGAGGGTTAATAGAAGTAAATCACACCTATTAGAGGTAGGTAGTTGGAGTGGGGGAACGTTGGGTTTAAGGGAGGGTTGGCAATGTGTAGAAGCTTTAAAAATCTGTGGGATAGTGTTTTGTAGTGATGGCAGGTTAGCAAGAGAGAAGAATTCGGGGGAAGTGGTGGATTCAGCTTTGAAGCGAATGAGGGGCTGGGGAGTTGGGGACATAACGCTGTTGCAAAGGGTGGTGGTCATTAATGTTTTAATTTTTAGTAAATTGTGGTTTAGAGCGGCAGTTTATCCATTATTAGATGCTGATGTGAGAAGGCTACAAAAGGGAGTGCTTAGGTTTATTTGGGGGAATGGTAGACATTGGTTGAGCAGGGAGGTGGTGGAGACAAGTGTTAAAAATGGAGGGATGGGTTTGATTCCGTTGAGGAGTAGGTTGAAAAGCGTGTTTGTAAAGCAGGAATTTATGATGAAGGGGGAGCTGAGGGGAAGAAGGGTGGGTTCAGTAATGGGTGAGGTTAGGAAGTGGTGGGGGGGTAGGGAGATAAGGGAGTGTGAGGCGGTGTTACGGGTACTTCTGGTTTTGAGGGATCCGGGAGTGTTAGAGTAAGCAGATTGGATAGGGCATGTGTGAGGGAGAAGATAGTACAGGGAGTGGAGGTGTATCCGTTGTATAATTGGAAGAGTATTTGGAGTTGGTTAAAAAAGGTGAAGGTGAGGCCTAGGGTGAGAGAAACAGGTTACAGATTCTTAAATGGGATACTGGCGGCGAAAGCTCAGTTGTTCGAGATGGGAGTCACAGGGGATGGGTCTTGTGATAGGTGTGGTGAATGGGAAACGGCGTTTCACGTGGTATATTTTGTGAGGGAAGGGAGCGCGTGAGGATTTGGATTGGGGGTGTTGGGATTGATTGGGGGAGGTTTTCAGTGTTAAAGGCGCTTTGTTTGGACTTTGGGGTGTGTGGGGAGGAAGTGCATAGGGCTTTGGTTTATATAATGTTAGAGTTCGTGTTTTTGTCATGGGGTATGAGGGTTCAGATAGTGAGGTTTTAATTCATGCTTTGGCTGCGGGGATTTATAGAACAAAATGTAGGAATAGGGAAGTTTATGGCAGAGCTTGGGTTTCTAAATTTCCGGAAGCATATAGGGTTTTCACATTGCAACAGTTGTTAGGAGTGGTGAGGGGAGGTGTTTAGGGCTGGTTTCGAGTTTAAGGGGTTTTGGTGTGGTTGTGGGGGGGGTTGTATTAAGGGTGGGGGGGGGTGTTGCAGTTTGCACGTGTGGGGAGGTGGGGGGTGGGGGTTTAGGTGCAGGTTGTTTGAGGTGTGAGTGAGGTTGGTTGGGAGGGGTAGGGTAAGGGGTTTCGTGTATCAGGTGGGGTTGGTTTTGGTTTCGGTTGTTACGTGCTGTTCTCTCATTGGAGTGTTTAAGTCTGTCTGTTTCAAGAGGAAAAAATAAAAAACATAAGGAAATTATGATAAAAGTGGGGTTGGTTCTTATGTAAGTTTTGGTGTTCTGCTCAGGAGGTGGTGAAATTATTGAGAGGGGCTTCGACCCTTGGAAAAAAAAAAAAGGGTGACATTACAACGTTGGTGTGTAATGTTCTTTGAGACTTTAGGGTAAATTATTATTAGATTATTAGCTTGTGTTTATACCAGAATCACAAGCAGTTTGTAGTGTTTATCATGATAATGATTTATAGTTAAACGTTTTGTGGCTTTATAAAGTTTGTTAAAGTCTGTTATTATGTTTTGGAAAAAACCTTTATAGACAAGTTATAAATGTGTGTTAGGGTTTTGGCGGTGGTGACCATTTGGAGTTAATGTAGGTTTTGTGTAGCGGGTTGGCAAGTGCCCGGTATTTATTTTAAGTTTTGTATTATGTTACAGGATAGGCTTTCATTGGACACAGTTATATATATAAAAAAAAAAAAAATTTGTTTAGTAGAGGTTTCATCACGAGGAGTGATGGGAATGGAATTTGTCTGTGTCTTGTGTACTATTGCTTACCATGTATACGTCATTTTACTTGTAAAACTGTATTTGTTAAAAAAAAAAAAAAAAAAAAATATATATATTCCATGTTCAATGTTGAAGTTGTTCCTGTTTATTTCATAGACATCTATGTAATATTTTGTGTCATATTATGTGTATTAGTTCGTATACCTTTGCATAAGTCGTTGAGTAACAAACGACTGGTTTTGGATGACATGTCCAGTAATTGTATGACATGTTTCTTTAATATATAATAATAATAAAAAAAAAAAAAGATTTCTGTTAGGGGGGGGGTACAGTTACAGGGTAGTGGTGAATCATATTGTATGTAACTGTGTTTAGTTTAGTTTGTTGCGCGAGCTATGGTAATGTTTCTCGTCAATAACTTTGCATGAGTTAGGGTGTTGCAGTGTTTGTCCAAGTTTAAGTGTAGATTTGTCTATTAATTTTGGGTATCAGTTCTGTTCATGAGTACTTATGTATATCTTTTGTTATACATTATGGTAATATTTTCGCTTATACATGTCAATGTTTTGTATATGTGCTGTTATTTTAAATAAAATAAAAAAAAAAAAAAAAAAAATTTAAATTAAATTGCCTCTTCAAACAATCCAGTTAAAATTTTATATTAAAAATAAATCATAATTTATATCGCTGAATAAGAAACTATACGGCTGGAACACATGAAAATAAAAGTTAAATTTTTTTATAAGCAAACATGTCAGTTCATATTGACAATACAAATGAACATGACAAACAAACAAAAGCGACGATGACAACACAAACAAAAGCGACGATGACAACACAAACAAAAGCGACGATGACAACACAAACAAAAGCGACGATGACAACACAAACAAAAGCGACGATGACAACACAAACAAAAGCAGCCATAACCACACAAACGAACACAAAAGCAGCCATAACCACACAAACGAACACAAAAGCGACGATGACAACACAAACAAAAGCGACCATAACCACACAAACGAACACAAAAGCGACGATGACAACACAAACAAAAGCAGCCATAACCACACAAACGAACACAACAAAAGTTAACGTAGGCCAGAACAAACGACAATGCTAATTTACAAATCAGTTTAACATTTCTTAAATACATGTCACTGCAAATAGTACAAAGGAATTTGAGTTGTAAGTAGTACAAATGAATACCAGGAAAACATCAGCTAACATACGTTAATACAATCGCAATACAAACGAACAATGGAGGTTAACGAGCGAATACATTCTCTATACAAACGAAAGTATTTGTTAACTAACGAACATAACGCATAAACATTACGGACAAGATTATTAGGGGAGTGCACTAAACCCGTAGGGATTATACAGTTCCTGTGGGGGAAAAGATGGAAGGCATTCAGGGTTAATTCAGGGAACTGGAATACAGATCCAATTCCCTGGATCAAGATCCCCTTACCAGCATCAAAGGACCTCCCTTGAGGGGGCGAGCAAGAACAGTCATGACAAAAAAAAAAACAGCAAAATGGAGTATTATAATAAGTCAGGGAAGAAGGGAGAGCTAAACCTGTAGGAGTCACTGCACCTGGTTCGATCTGAAAGAGCATAGCTCCAATTTCCTGGAACAAAATCCCTATACCAGCATCAAGACATCCATCTTGAATGGATGAATTAGGCTGTCCCCGGGGCACAAACATTTCAGTGTACTGTAAATGATCTTGGAAAACCACAAGTTGAACAATGAGTCACTAATATTTGGGAATTTTCATTGTGGAAAAAAGAGTTTCCTTAATAAAGATTCCCATATGTTGTAAAAGTGTCTCGTTCAACATATTTCAGTATGGAAGTGTTGACAGTGGTTCTTTGAAGAGGTTTGAAACATTCCCAGGGCACTTTAAAAAAAAAAACTTTAGACTTTGCATGTTGGTTAAATGAAAGATGTGCTGGTACTGGGATTGATGGTGATACCACTGGGATTGATGGTGATACCACTGGGATTGATGGTGATACCACTGGGATTGATGGTGATACCACTGGGATTGATGGTGATACCACTGGGATTGATGGTGATACCACTGGGATTGATGGTGATACCACTGGGATTGATGGTGATACCACTGGGATTGATGGTGATACCACTGGATTGATGGTGATACCACTGGGATTGATGGTGATACCACTGGGATTGATGGTGATACCACTGGGATTGATGGTGATACCACTGGGATTGATGGTGATACCACTGGGATTGATGGTGATACCACTGGGATTGATGGTGATACCACTGGGATTGATGGTGATACCACTGGGATTGATGGTGATACCACTGGGATTGTTACTATTAGTGGCTCAAATGTGGAAGATACCCATTATATTCTTAGTAATTATAATCACCATTCATTAATCATACATTATGAATTATTAGATTAACATTAATTCAACAATTAATTTTAATCTAATAATTAGTAACAATTATTGTTAATCTAATAATTAGTAACAATTATTAATGTTAATATAATAATTAGAAAAAAATATTAATCTAATAATTAGTAATTAATATTATTCCTCAGTCGTACACAAACGCACGAATGCTCTCTGGTATTTCCGTTGTTATTCTACCGTTGAGACTCATTATCTAAGACACTTGCCTGCCAGTGAACACAAAAATACGAGCCATAACACCTTCATGTTCACTTGCACCAGTCACTTTCACTCAGTGTAAACTATAGACAAGCTTCTAGACGCAGTGCTAACGTAACTGCTAAGTGTTGTTAAGCGGGAGAGGTGACACACACACTGCTACTACTACAACACTACTGAGCTTAAATATGGTCGCACATACACTGCTGCTCTTCTTACTACCACTAAAACAATGAACCACCGCTACTTCCTCCTAGTTTAGGCTACCTGACCCACCTACTGTCCTCGTAAATACTTGTACCTCTTACTTAGGCTGGTTATAGTTATAGACAGTAAATTCTTTGTTATTATATTAACAAATATAATTCTTGACGAAGCAAATGGGTTATTCTTCACTTAAGCTATTAATAATGGTCTTGGATAATGAAATGGTAAGGAAATTTGCCTGTAATGTCCTCGCGACATAAGGGTTATTTTTTCTCTAGCATCACTGAAGGTTATATTACGTTCTCATTCGCACTGGAATATTTCTGCATGTGATATGAATATTTTTGCCGCAGTTTATAACCGAGTCTGTTCTCCGTGATCACTAATATTATAATATGCAAGTGGATCTCAACAGTAAATTAGTTTAATGAGAGTCCTTTGGAAAATGTGTGAAATGTAAGATATCTCTTAATTAAGCCATATAAAATAATCGTATATTGTGAGAGGGCAACCACTGCGCAGGTTTCCACTTATGTATTTTCAGACTGAGTCACTCCTAGCAGGTGTTCTGGGAGAACAAATGTTCATGAGCTTACTGACCTACATCGCCTACCTCTCTGGCGTGTTATTTACACTCGTCTTGTACTGATGTAACTTGTGTTAGTAAATAAAATTAGAACAAAGATCATACTCACATGGCAACTTAATTCAGTATTTGAAATTCTCTATGTATAGAAACTACGACCTCGGTTGTGTGTGTGTGTGCACTCTCCTATTTATAGTTACAGGGGTCGATTCACAGCTCCTCTGTGTGTGTGTAATACTCGCCTATATGTAGTTGCAGGGCGAGTCCTAGCTCCTGTCCCTGTATGTGTATACTCACCTATATGTGATTGCAAATGGTGAGTCTCAGCTCCTGGCCCCGTCTCTCCTGACCGCCAGGGTTTTAATCTCTCCTGCCTGCGTGAGCTCTATCATACCTATTCTGAAAGGTATGTATGTATTTTGCATCTACCACTTCTGTCTAGGTTGTTCCACTGCCTGATCATTCTAAGGATAAAGAGGTATTCTTAACATTCCTGGGGCTCATCTGTGCTTTTAATTGTCATCTATGGCCTCGTGTACCTGAGATCCATTTCTCAAACAGAATCTGTCCTCCCTATGTGTGCACTCACTACATGTGGCAGCAGGGGTCGAGTCACAGCTCTTAGACCCTTCCCTTCGTGTGTTTGTGTACTCACCTATTTGTGGCTGCAGGGGTCGAGTGTGTACTCACCTATATGTGGTTGCAGGGGTCGAGACTCAGCTCCTGGCCCCGCCTCTTCACTAGCCGCTACTGCTCCATGAGCTTATACCTCTTCTTAAAGCTATGTATGGATCCTGCCTCCACTACAACTCTTTGAGTGAAGAAATACAGCAATCTTCAAAGTCAGTATAAAATCCTTGTGTTTAAGAGCAATAATACCCCTCAGTGTTATACCCAGTGATCACATTTTTTTGAGAAATGCATGTGGAATGGCGGCTAAGTTATTACAGGTATTATAACATATCCAATTAATATTCTTTTAACATTTGTTTAAAACTCTGATGACGTTTAAGGCAACCACAACCACCCATATCAACCACCACCACCCATATCAACCACCACCACCCATATCAACCACCACCACCTATATCAACCACCACCACCCATATCAACCACCACCACCCATATAAACCACCACCACCCATATCAACCACCACCACCCATATCAACCACCACCACCCATATCAACCACCACCACCCATACCAACCACCCCACCCATATCAACCACCACCACCCATATCAACCACCACCACCCATATCAACCACCACCACCCATATCAACCACCACCACCCATATCAACACCCCCACCACCACACTCACCACTACCTCCACCACAACAACACCCCCCCCATACCTCCACAATCACTACCACCACCACTGTACTGTATAGTAACTTTTTTTTTTTTTTAGTTTATAAACACGAACCCCCTCAAGGGAGGTTCCTTGACGTTGGTGAGGGGGCTCTTGATCTAAGAGCGCTAAATCCTACGGGTTTAGTGCTCCAACATGATTATAATAAACAAACACGAGAAAACATTTTAAGTGCCTAAAAATAAAGACAGTTTATACATTTTTCACTTTTAGATAACATTCAAACTGTCAACATTTTACTGAACATAACATTAATGTTCTGAACACTTAAGTTCACAATCTTCCTTTCAGTAATTCTAAATATAATTTCATTTCAACTTTTGCCGCTAAATTGTTTCAGAAATCATTATGGTTATTGTAAAGCAATAGTTTATCTATTAACTGTATGATATTAAGAAGTGAGTATTTTCTCTGTTGCAAAATGTACTGACGATAAAGTGTACGTTGGTTAAACAGCTAGAAGTTTGAACAAGCATAAACGAACACACGTGAGACGATAACAACAAAGACAAGAGGGCCGCAATTTTTGTCTGTAACTGTACTTATATTATTAATATTAATGGTCCAAGTCGGATCGAAACTTCGTCTTAAGTTTCTTATTCCTATATGTGTATTATTATTATTATTATTATTATTATTATTATTATTATTATTATTATTATTATTATTATTATTATTATTATTTTCAATAAACCAGCAGTATCCCACCGAGGCCGCAGGATGGCCCAAAAAAAGAAAGAAACGCTTCCATCATTCAACATTTTCACCATCATTCAACATTTTCACCATCATTCACACATAATCACTAGAACCCAAACGTCAAGAAATTAGAGCAAGTGCAGAGATTTTCAACAAGACTAGTCCCGGATCTAAAGGGTATGTCCTACGTGGAGAGGTTAATGGAAATCTACCTGATGACACAGGATGACAGGATGGATAGGGGGGACATGATAACGACATGTAAAATACTGAGAGGAATTGACAAGGTGGATAGGGATAGGATGATTCAGAGATGGGACACAGCAACAAGGGGTCACAACTGAAAGTTGAAGACTCAGATGAGTCACAGGGATGTTAGGAAGTATTTCTACAGTCACAGAATTGTCAGGAATTGGAACAATCTGGAGAGTGAGGTAGTGGAGGCAGGAACCATACATAGTTTTAAGAAGAGATACGATAAAGCTCATGAAGCAGGGAAAGAGTGGACCTAGTAGCGACCAGCGAAGAGGCGGGGCCAGGAGCTATGATCGACCCCTGCAACCACAAATAGGTAAGTACAAGTAGGCGAGTACTGTCTATGCAGAGGCGCGCAGATAAGACAGTTCAAAGGTCACTCCAAACAGCAAATATCCCAAACCCTTCCTTTAAAGTGCAGGCATTGTACTTCCCACCTTTAGGAATCATACAGAGTTTGGGGAATGGTTTAATCCACGGAAAAGTAGTGTAGTTCCAATTCCCTGGATCAACAGCCTTTCACCGCGTCAAGGCACCTCCCTTGAAAGGAACTATAACCAAAATATGAATTTTAAGAACAAATTAGTTCCGCGTGTGTGTGTGTACTCACCTATATGCGGTTGCAAGGGTCGATCCACAGCTCCTGGCCCTACCTCTTCGCTACAAGAGCTTTGTCGTACCTCTTCTTGAAGTTATGTATGGATCCTGCCTCCACTATATCACTCTCCAGATTCTTCCTATTCCTGGCATCTCTATGACTGAAGAAATACTTCCTAACATCCCTGTGATTCATCTGAGTTTTCAACTTCCAGTTGTGACCCCTTGTTGCTGTGTTAGTTACCATTTTGTCCTAGGCACATGTCGATTAGACACTAGGCCTGTTGTATGTATGTGTGTGTGTAACGAAACACTTCGAAATGTTTCGGCCCCGCCGGGAATTGAACCCGGGCCCTCCGTGCGTAAAGCAAGAGCGCTAGCCACCATGCCATCGGGGCGTTAGTTACCATTTTGTCCTAGGCACATGTCAATTAGACACTAGGCCTGTTGTATGTATGTGTGTGTGTGTGTAAGGAAACACTTCGAAATGTTTCTGCCCCACCGGGAATTGAACCCGGCCCCTCCGTGCGTGAAGCGAGAGCTTTTACCCACTAGGCCACCGGGGGCTGTTGAACAACGTGTATGTGTGTGTGTCTCATACCTTCAGCTTATGAAAAAGAATAAAATCTCTCGCCATGAATAAAACAGTTTTTCATATTTTTACAGTACTTACTGTCAAAAGGCAAAGTTTTAGATTTATTTTTTGTCTTATGAAGCCTAGGAGATGCTATAGGCTTCAGTATACGTCTGTTTGACTGACTGTTTCTCCGTAGGGGTGGAACCTTGGTTCGAATGGTTG
Source organism: Cherax destructor (assembly GCA_009830355.1). NCBI lineage: Eukaryota > Metazoa > Arthropoda > Malacostraca > Decapoda > Parastacidae > Cherax > Cherax destructor. Next base: position 17,709 of record WNWK01014342.1, on the reverse strand, counting down.
GAACACTGGTTCGTGTTGGAATATTGCTTCGTAGGGTTGGATCGCTGGTCTGTAGGACTGGAACCTTGGTCTGTAGGGCAGGATCGCTAGTTCGTAGGGGTGGAACACTAGTTCGGAGGGCTGGAACCTTGTTCTGTAGGGCTGGAACCTTGGTCCGTAGGGCTGGAACCTTGGTCCGTACGGCTGGAACACTGGTTCGTAGGGCTGGAACACTGCTTCGTAGTGCTGGAACCTTGATACGTAGGGCTGGAATCTTGGTATACATTGTGAGCGCTACATCTGAAGCAAGCTTGTTCTTGGTCAATCTCCTCTCTGTACAATGAAGTGACAGTTGCCTCCTGGACATTGTATCAACACTGATCACCCGTGGCTTCTCCACATGCTGTCTTCTACTCTTATACCTGAGAGGGGAAAAAAATCTACTGGTCACTGAGGATTACTACACAAGCGTTTATGTTTTTAATTAAACCATATACAAATAACAAATGAAAATTATAATATTCCAGATATACAAGTTTTTAAAAACCGTATGTGTGCTGAATTATACTAATTAACGAAGATTTGTCAATATTATTCATTATTTTAGTAAAAAAATTGCGTTTTAATTACATAAACGTACAGAATTTTGCCTTGAAAAAGCTTAAGTTGGTGAGAAATGTAATAGTGTTTTTGAGATGAATGTGGTGGTGGTAGTAGACATTCGCTGCCCAGCCTTCGTGGTGTGCGGGTGAGCTGCTCAGGGCACTGGTGGCAGTTCAGCAAAGCTTGGTTTTCCAAACAACATGGCGACTCAGTACAGACGCAGAGTGAATACAGTCGGTATAGAGATTCTACGGGAGGCCATTTACCCAAACAACGTGGATGTGCTCCTGCCCTTGATTATTAGGGACACCTTCAAGATCCAGAATGCAGATATATATGGTGTTTCTCTGAATGGAGCCAGCAGGATCTTCGTTAAACTAAACACCAGTGCAGTATATGACGCCCTTGTGGATAAATATCAGGGGTCGAGGATTGTAATTAATTCAAGTCTGGAGGTATGTCTGCATGATCTCTCAGGCCATTATATTTGGCTTAAAATTCGTAATGTACCTTTTGAAGCAAGTGAGATGGATGTAAAGGAGGTGTTTAAGCAGTTTGGGGTAATCCATGTGATTACGGAGGGCCGATGGGCCCAAGGCATATATGCTGGCTTGCCAGAGGGTACATTTTCTGTGAAGATGATGCTTAGAAGGCTGGTACCTTCGTATGTACAAATGGACGTCTTCAGAACACAGGTCTATGTGAAGTATCCAGGGCAGATGAGGACCTGTCGTCTCTGTGGTGTGGCTGGCCATGTTGTGGCGGCTTGTGAACATCGAGGAGAACCTCAGCAGTGGCGTCAGGGTATGGAACGTCAACAGGAAGACACAGGTGCAAGAGGCAATGTACAACCAGCCGTGGTTGTGGAGCGTGGTAGGAAGTGGAGTCAGGTAGTTGAGGCATCTGAGGTGGTGGTCACAACACTGCCATCGGCTACGATGGAAACGGAGCCTGAGCCTCGTCGGGTTGAGGTGCCACAGGGGAACATGGGCCTGGATGCTGAGTTGGCCTCCCCTTTGTTGGAGGATTTGTGTAGGATGTTGGCAGCCCAACATTGGAGGGTCATAAGTGTGGAGAGAAGCATGAGTGTGAGCCAGAATCTGAGTGTGAGGTGGAAGGGGAAAGGGGAGTTGATAGACAGGTGAGGGAAGTGAAGATGGAGGTGCACAGGGAGGAGGAGGAGGTGATGGAAGTGGTAGGGGAATCGAGGAAACAATCCAGTGGCATGGCTGATAATGATGTGCTTACCCCGGCCAGAGGTAGGGTAAAAAGGCTTCAGTAGAGATGGCTCGGGCTAACAAAGGAGGGGTAGGGGGGAAGTTGGCGAAGCAGGGTATGAAAGGGGGAAATGGCAAGTAAGGTGTGGTGCCGGAAGGAGCCGCCAGGGTTGTAAAGTCTAAAGGTAAACCCCCGTTGTTGTATTCAGGTGTCTGAATGTTAACATTAACGGCCTACGCACGGAGGGAAAGAGACGGTGGCTAGAGATGACATTGAGACGTATGAGAGTTGATGTGTGTATCATTCAAGAGCACAATTTTAGGTGTGGACGTGACTTACAGTTGAATGGGTATGCAATGTACATGGGCAGTTCAGGAAGCTTAAAGGGTGGGGTTGCGATAGGGATAAATCTGACCAGTCCTTTTTGATTACGGACTTGGGAAGAGGGAGGGGGTGGAAGGATTGTGAGAGTGGAGGGAATGTGGGGGGAGGTCCAGCTGGCGTTGGTAGGTGTGTATTTGCCGGCGATGCATACACGTCGATGTAAGGAGGATTTTGTACAGGACGAGTTGATTTATGCCTTGTTAGGGTTGCCTATGGTCTCAGTGATTGCAGGGGACTGGAATTGTGTGTTACGGGAGAAGGATGTAGAGCTGCGGGGATCAGGGTGTGTATTATTTGTGTTACGGGAGGTCCTTGGGCCAGTTGAGGTGGTGGATGTCATCAGTGGAGGGGGTTGGGATGTGGATTATACGTTTTTTCGAAGGGGATACGCAGCTAGGTTGAATAGAATATATGTATCAAGGGTGGTGCAAGTGGAAAGGGTTAGTTGCATAGACGTAGGATTTTCCGCCCACAGGTGTTTTGGCGGAGGTCGGGTGGGTGGGGGCTGTAGCTACGTATCCAGGTTATTGGATGTTGAATGTTAGTTTAATGGATGGGGTGGGGCACAGAGAGGTTTTCGCAGATTGGTGGCCACGGCTGTGGGGGGAGGGTAGGGGTATTGTAGATGTGGTCGGTTGATGGAGTGGGAGGGCAAAGGTGGCCATTTGTGAGTTTTATAAGAATGTGGGAAGGGAGGAAGCAAGGTACCGTTTTGGGAAATATAAATACTTGGAGGCGCAGTTGCGGGACTGTTATGACACATGGGGAAGGCAGAGGCTGGGGGAAATAGATAATTTGTGCGGTCAGCTTCGAGAAATGCAGAATGAGAGGTTTCATGCTCTTCGGGTGAGGGGTGGAGTGGAAGACGTTCTGTGGGGGGATAAGCCTTCAGCTTTGGTGTTGCGTAGATTTCAGGGGAAGCGTAGGGGTATGACAATCATGTCTTTGAAGGTGGATGGGGATTTGGGTGGGTATCGGGCAGGGCAGGTGGTGAATACAATGGAGGGGATTTGTGGGTATGCGGGGCACTGGTTTAAAAGGAAGATGGGTGTGATGGGTTATGATGTGGAGGCGGGTAATAGAGTTTTGGAGGGTGTGGATGAAGAAGGGAGGAGAGGTTTGGAGGGGGACATTACGGAAGAGGAGGTGGGGCAGGCGGTGCAGGAGTTACATTTAGCGAAGGCTCAGGGAATTGATGGGATTCCTAGGGATTTTTATGTTAAGCATTGGGAGGTGTTAAGGGAAGTGTTGTTGAAGGTATTTAATGGGATGAAGTTGGGAGGTACAATGGGTCTGGAGCATAGAATGGGGATTGTGGTGTTGGTGCCCAAGGGGAATGGAGGGAATACTCTGAGTGGTTATAGGGCTATAACTCTTCTTTGCGAAGATCTTGGGGAATCGCATGAAGAGGGTTTTAGGTAGTCTTTTGGATGAGGGGCAGTTTGGTGTGCCAAGGAGGAGTATGTGTATGGGGCATTATAGAATCAGGGATTTTCTTGAGAAGAGGGAGGGAGGTGATGTAATCAGCTTGGATTGGGAAACCGCTTATGATAGGGTGGAGAGAGGGATGTTGTGGAAGATTTTGGGGAGGCAGGGGTTTGGGGAGGAGGTGGTAGGTTGTGTGAAAATGCTTTATGAAGGGGCACAGTTTCAGGTCCAGATTAATGGGAAGTTAGGGGAGGTTGTGAGCATGGGGAGGAGACTCAGGCAGGGTTGTCCTGTTTCTCAGCTTCTTTTCGTGTGTTTGCAGAACCCCTTTTATGGGTTGGTAAGGGAGGGGTGAAGGAACAGGTAGAGGATCCTAGGTTGGCCCCCAGAATTGTGGGTTACGTAGATGACACCACGATTCTGGTAGGCGGTGAGGAGGGTTTAGCCAATGTGGATAGAATTGTCGGGGTTTTTGGGAAAGCTACAGGGATGAGGGTTAATAGAATGAAGTCCAAGCTGATGGATGTGGGAAGGTGGGTGGGAGGGGCATTGGGGAGAGGGTGTGGGTGGATTTTGGTAGACAGGCTGAAGATTTGTGGGATAACTTTTGCTAGGGATGCTCAGGAGACACGAAGGATTAATTCAACGGAAGTGGTGGATGCTGCCATAAAAAGGATGGGGGTTGGAATCCTGGGGAGGTAACTCTTTTGCAGGGAGCTATAGTCATTAATACATTCATTTATAGTAGGTTGTGGTTTGTAGGTGCGATATACCCCTTTTGTGATGAGGACATTCTTCGTTTGCAAAGGAAGGCTATAAGGTTTATTTGGGCGTATGGTAGGCATTGGTTGCATCAGGATGTAGTTATGGCAAAGGTGAGTTTAGGGGGGTTGGGATTGATACCTTTGCATCGTAGATTGTTGGGAGTGTATGTGAAGCAGGAATTCCTTTGAGGGGGGGGGATATCAGGGAGCACAGGTAGATCGAGTTATGCGGGTTGTAAGGAGGTGGTGGGGTGTGAGGGATGTGTTGACCTGTGAGGCGATCTTAAGATTTTTGTTGGTTGTGAGGGATCCCGGGAGGATTAAGGTACGTAAACTAGATGGGGTGGGGAAAAATTTAGAGGTTGTATGGGGAAAGGCGGAGTTTTCCCTATACAATTGGAAGAAGGTGTGGTTTTGGTTAAGGAGGGTAAAAGTTCCATCGAGGGTAAGGGAGACAGGTTATCGTTTCATGCATGGTGTCTTGGCATCACGAGCACAGCTGTTTCATATGGGTATAGTGGTAGATGGGTCGTGTCCTATTTGTGGGGAGTTGGACACTGCCTATCATTCTGTGTATTTTTGTAGTGATTTGGCTGATGTGCGGGTTTGGCTTGGGAGAGTGTTTAGGAGTGTGGGAGGGGGGGTATCAATCTTAAGAGGTTTAAGCTTGGACTTCGGGGGTTGTTCGGACGATGTTCAAAGGGCATTAGTATATATTGTTTTAGATTATATACACATGTCATGGAGTATGAGAGAGGTGAGAGGTACAGGTAGGATTCAGGCACTAGTAGCTAGACTCTATAGAACGAGATGTAGGAACCAGGAGATATATGGGAAATGTTGGGAGAAGGCATTTTTGGTGGGGTACAGGGCTATGACTCTGGGGGCTTTAGGGGGTGGATGAGTTGGCAGTAGTAAGGGAGCTGGTCAGTGCATGCATAGGGACGGGGCTGGATGAATGGTTGCATGAGGGTGGGGTGTGTGTGTGTTAGGTGGTGTCTGTGTGGGGGAGGGGGCATAGGTTTAGGGGGGAGTCTTTTCGAGTATGAACGTTGAAGAGGGGACTGTCGACCCGGGGGAGTTAGGGGGATGGCTAGACATAGGAAGGAATGCATGGGTGTGTTTGTGACTCAAGACTTTCAGGGATGTTCCGGGGGATGTGTATGTAGGGAAGAGGCGACTGGGGTTTACCTAGACTGTATGTTTTTACATTATGACCAGATATTTTGGAGTGTTGGCTTCTTGGTTATGTTTTTTTTTTAAAGAGATTCCATGTTTATTGTATTGACATATGTTTAAGGTTTAACGTGTTTTGAGGCTATGTTTTATAGCTCTAAAAGTGATGGCATTGTTGTGTTGTGTGGTGATCTTTTGAGAAGAAGATACTGTGTGGGTTTATAATTTTATTTGGCAGTGTAAAATTTTTTTGTAACATGATGCTATATGTCTTACGTGGCTTATAAATGTAAGGCCAGTTCATCTGGCTAGGGTAGTGTTTCTTTGACAACCGAGGGTTTAAGGCACATATCGGTTATGTGTAAACTTATAATAGTAGGTTGATGGACCTAACAGAGTATGCGTGTGTTAGTGGAAGGGGGAGGGGCGTGTGGAAGATATTACATTGTATACATTTACTTTGTGTGGTCATTAGACTCTTGTTGAGCCTTCATATGTAGTGTAATGCAATATACATGCTTTTCGCTTTAAAGGAGCATTATTTTCTTGTTAATTTGGGGTTTTGGCAGAGTTACGTATTTTTTTTTGGAGACGTTTTTCCAACACTCAAGTTTTGGTGTTAAATCTGTTTTTTATTTGATTATCTGCTTCACGATATGTCCATCATGTAATAAAGTTTTTTTTTATGGTGAGGTTTGGCTAACCACAATTTTCTGTGATCTTTATGTTTGTATATTTAGGCGAGTCCTGTGAATATGTTAAGTTCAGTTTGTATTAATGTGGGCTTATGAGATGGCTGATGTTTTAAGGCCATGACATGTTATTTGTTTGATGTACTGATCATGTTTTTCTAATAAAATATAAAAAAAAAAAAGTAGTGGTGGTTGTAGTAGTGGTAGTTGTAGTAGTGGTGGTGGTTGTAGTGGTGGTGGTGCTTGTAGTTGTGGTGGTGGTGACAGTGAGGGAGAAGATTATATAGATGACATCGACCATAGCAATTCTTCCTCGTCCCGATGACGCACTGACTATATTTACCTGTTTCTTAAAAAAAAAAAAAAAAAAAAAAAAGACTATTGGGTTACCCTGGACGGCTCAACCCTCCAGCTAAAAATCCGAACAAATCTTATCTAATGTTATCTTACCAACATCCCCGCCACCAACTACACCACCTATACAACCACCATCACCAGCCCAACCACTATCAACACCTCTACAACCACCATCACCAGCCCAACCACTATCAACACCTCTACAACCACCATCACCAGCCAAACCACTATCAACACCTCTACAACCACCATCACCAGCCCAACAACTATCAACACCTCTACAACCACCATCACCAGCCCAACCACTATCAACACCTCTACAACCACCATCACCAGACCAACAACTATCAACACCTCTACAACCACCATCACCAGCCCAACCACTATCAACACCTCTACAACCACCATCCCCAGCCCAACCACTATCAACACCTCTACAACCACCATCACCAGCCCAATCACTATCAACACCACCTCTACAACCACCATCACCAGCCCAACAAGTATCAACACCTCTACAACCACAATCACCAGCCCAACCACTATCAACACCTCGACAACCACCAACAACTATCAACACCTCTACAACCACCATCACCAGCCCAACAACCACCAACACCACCTCTACCACTAACAGTACCACTAGCACCACTTCTACCACCAATATCACCTCAGTAAATATCCTGCAGAACAGCTGAGAGATGCAGACCCTCGCCAGTGTTCCATGAACGAATAAATTTCTTGCTATATCCACAACAAGAGTAAATTTGTCTGAGAAACGTATACCCATTGCAAGTTAACTTTCGACAGTTAACTACCTACCTTTGAGGTGTCATTTAAATGTTGCACAGCAGTATAACACAAATTTTTTGTTGCCATAAATGAAACCGACTGAGCCGCTAGATGGCAGAGCCAGCTACTGACTGCAGTCACGAGTAACGCTGCTGCTTGCACCTTTATCACCTCTGCATATATATGTTTATGTATATCGTATATACTGAATATATATATTAGTAGTAACTAATCGTAAAAGAAGCGACCTTCAATACACAACACAACAATCACAGGAAAGGGGAAGCAATGCAAAAAGTAGACGTTTCGATGGCCACTATGCTGAAAAAGTATGTAATATCTAGTCTGTGGTATAAGACTTTTATATTCAGAATGTGTTGTTTCGGTAATACAAAAGGTGTACCCTGAATACTCTTCTTTCAACCTAAAGAATGGAGGATCGTTGACATCTTGTGTGGTTGTCACAGGTATGTCACGGACTGGTGCTACTATGCTTGCTGATCTGAGAGTCAAGGCACTGATAGGGTTCCTTGGACTGGAGTATACCTGGAGAGAGTTCCAGGGGTCAACGCCCCTGCGGCCCGGTCTGTGACCAGGCCTCATGTTGGATCAGAGCCTGATCAACCAGGCTGTTACTGCTGGCCGCACGCAGTCCAACATACGAACCACAGCCTGGCTGGTCAGGCCTGTCCAGTGCCTGATTGAAGACAGCCAGGGGTTTGTTGGTAATTCCCCTGATGTATGCTGGGAGGCAGTTGAACAGTCTTGGGCCTCTGACACTTATTGTATTGTCTCTCAACGTGCTAGTGGCACCCGAGCTTTTGCTTTCGTAGGGAGTGACTCTCGTGTGCAAGATTGGTACTAATCCCTCGAGAATTTTCCACGTATATATAATAATGTATCTCTCCCGCCTGCGTTCTAGGGAGTACAGGTTTAGGACAAGAGAAAAATATTTATGACGGGCAGCTAGTGAAACGGAGGAGTAAGGTTCTGAGAGATTGCAGGTACAGAAGAGGTGTGATGGCTGGGGAAGAGGGACTTGAGATTCTGCTAGGAGGTTGTACAGGGCGTCTTCGGGATCGTAGAACAAATGGCATGGGTGTGGTGAGTGTGTTGGTTTAAAGTTGCGAGGGATCCTGTATTTGTAGTTACCTACTGAGTTTGTTTATGGGGTGAGCCCAGCTCTTGATTCTACCTTTTTCGATTAACTGCTGTGATTTATCAGTAGTATATGTACATTGTTATATCAATTTAATTATTTTTTATGGTACGCTTAACTTTTATCACAATATCCTGACACCAGATATCAGCAGCTTCCGCCCAGCCTATCTCGAGCTGTCACGTTCTTGTCCTGATTATCATTGAGATGTAGAAACTAGGTTGCAGAAGTTATGAAAGAATCCTATGTATTTATTTAATTGAACAGTGTAAATAGACACTTGTCTGCCTGCCCAAGACTCCGTCTCGATACTGGAAGGGGCCTAGAGGAGCCTACCCCTTTTTAAGTAAAAAAAAAAGGAGTACACCAGTACTCAGTCCCAAGGGTCTCCAACCCAAAGATAAACCAGATCAGTTCACCCACAAGATCTATGTATTGACCGTAAAAAAAAAAAAAGCGTAGTGGTGAAAAGTTTTTAGTGTGGACTAGCTATCACATAGCTAAATATATTGCAGAAAACGGAAGACCATTTACAAATTTGAAGTTTGTGAAGTGAAACAGGAAATGTGCCTTGACAAGGTTGCTTGTGTCGGGAATGTAAGTTTATCTATGTTGATGACCTGGGAGAACAGCGGCCTAGTACTGATTAATAAGGCTTCAAATTTTCTCTTTAGAACTAGATTAGAACAACGACAGTGGAGACACTGATCTATTTTAATTTTTATAAGGGGGCATAGATTTTAATTTTGAAATTACGCATATTTGGGATTTTTACTTATTTTAAAATATGATTTAGCTTTTTTTAATACTGGATCTCATCATTCTTTTAGTATAATAAAATATGAATACGAAAATGAACCGTGTTAACCTTATTTTGATTCGTTCTTTCAGGTTAAGAATTTATTAGTGTTATTAATATGTAAGTTATGTTAGTTACTATGTTTAATTTATCCCGCGTTGAAATGCAATCCTCATCACACAACTGACCATCTAATGTGGCCCACGTATCTACCTCGAGTCTACCTGGAGGGTGTTTCTGGGGTCCACGCCCCCGCGGCCCTGTCCTTGACCAGGCCTACCATATGAAGGAAGGTTGGGGACCACTGCTCCAATCCATATAAGTTTTCATTTATATGTATAAATCTACCGTAGCAGTTTGTGACTTGAAGGATATTACTAGGATATAATAAGATGTAAATATTTTTTTTATATATTTTATGTAAATCTTAGTAAATTTAATTTTTAGTTTTAGTTTCTTTCACATATTATGTCTTAAACTTCCGGGTAGGCACTCCCGACAAGAATTTTGCCGTTGGATTTGAGTGTCCAGGTCTGGACCTGGAACTGCTGACCGTTCATCTGAACAGGACAGAGGGAGTCAGGCCGCGCCAGGAAACACACGGTGTAGGTGGCCATTTCGAGCTCTGGTGACGTGCCTATGAACATTGAACCGATCTTCTTGGGCTCGGACATCCACTCGAAGTGATCTCCTATAAGCTGTACCTGAGGATAGTAATTATACTGTTTTGTATATTGTATTAATGTTAACTTAGGTTTTATAATTTAAATTACAGAACTTACAAAACTTAGACTAGTCTTACTGGCATTTTTAATCTAAATGTGTCCGTTCACGTAATATTAAGCAGGAGAAATAATACAAACTTAAATTCAAGAATATTTTAGGATAAAAATACCATGTTAGATGCAATACTGACCTTGGTACCGAGGTCAATCACACTGCTCCAGCCCTCGTAGTTAAGATTGCCTTCTTTTTCTTCTTTATAGAAATTCACCCAGTTGTGGAAGCCGCTGACTTCTCCGTTTTTAAGCTCTCCAACAAAGGAGTGTTCGAACCCTGAGGAGCCGAGTGGTCCCCCAGACCTAGTGTAGAAGGTGAACCAGATCTCATCCAGTTTGTCTCTCAAACTCCCCGTCAGGAGACCTGCAAAATGGCGAGCAAACATTAGAAAGAGGTGTTTACCTCTCGGTTTATGTATACTGAGAGTTTACTTTAATCTCCACTTCAGCGAGTATTCTTTATTGGTGGAGAACAGATAATATGCAGACTTAATAACCCTCGTGCAGTCGATAGGCTTTAAATCAAACAACCAACTTAGCATCAACTCCTTATTCCTTATTTTCCTTACTCGGTATTATCATCAGTAACAAATAAAACATGCGTTATTTCCCTATACCTATACCACTTTCAGAACTAGGCGAGAAACATTCTTTTAAACATATTGTCATTTTAGGAGAGGAAGAGGAGTGCCACCACCTATCCCATCTTACCACACAAAAAGTGCTATATTTTCTTAAGTTTCGTTTAGAAACATATACCACATCAAGTGTTAGTTAATTTGATACAAGGTGAACAGGCACACAGGCGAAAAGCCTGGATCAAAAGCCCAACAGTCTTATATGACTAAGACTCGTGACAGAAGAAACTTGCCCATTTCATCTGAGAAGCAAAATGGCCATCAAAAAGAGGGAGAGTTGATGTGATGAACTTACCCTTGTCTAGGAGGAAACTCTCAGCAAGTTTCATGACTTGTGTATTCATCATAGCGTCCAGGAGAGCGTCCTTCTCTGCGATCTCAGCAGCGTCCTGCTCCTCTGCGATGGTCACCTTGGGGATGTAGTTGTCTTGTACTTGCCGAAGGAGGCTGATGGTGGGGCCGCTCAAGGCTGACTCAGGCACAGACGTAAACAATCTGTTGATGAATAAAAAATCAATATTTCGGAACCGAATGCTGTACACGGAAATATGTAAACAAAAAACGTGTGCACCTGTGCACATGAGAGCCAAAACTCGACACTTACAACCACAGACAGGTGAGTATACAGAGGCCAATTTTAGCTCAGGTTGTACTTCTCCTTTTCCCAAAGGAATTTTTTAAAATAAAATCAAACAAATAAAAATTACACCACTAGCAAAGGTAACGATACAAATTTGCGAAAGCAAATTTACCTAAACCTAGGGAAATATTTTTTTTTATTCTCCGAAGAACAAAGATAAATGTGCCAAAGTCTGCAAGACAGTTTAACACATTAAATTATTTTAGATATTGACAAACAAAGCAAACACCAGGAGTCACAGTTGTAAACTAGACACTACAATGAGTTGTTAACCAAAAGAACACATGCGCAACTAATGCGACATTTTACTGTGGCAACGTTTCGCTCTCCAGGAGTTTTGTCAAGCTGTGGCTTGACAAAACTCCTAGACAGCGAAACTTTGCCACAATAAAATGGAATTTTGATTACGAAAGGGTCGTAATTGTAAAATTTCTTTGATTAAGTATATCTACTCTCATTCGAGATGCTCTGCCACTCTAATGCGTGAAGAACAAGACAATATTGCAACTCATGGCCCAGAAGCTAGATCGCCTGAGGTGCCTTCACCCTGGAGGTCTATAGTTAGCTGGTCACCCACAGCATTCACCTCGGCAGCAAACAGTTCCTCAGTCAGTACCCTCAGTTCCTCATTTGTCACCACATCTGATTCTCCTGGGATAGAACACAATACATCACGTCAGCTCGCAGTCTTGTCGTAAAGTTCAGAATTCGTATAAAAAATTATGTCACGCAAACAAATGAGTTTGACTGGTATGCCAGCGGTCGCCCTGCCATGGTCAGCCAACCACACACCGGCTACCACAGTGGAACCTGTGTTAGCTGACACCATCCTCTGTAACAAAACACGACATAGGGCCAACAGTGCCACTGAATAAATTTTCATTTAACACAAATCCCTGTCAGGTGGTTTTCCCTATATGACGAAAGTTCGTATACCTTATGAGCGAGAGATTTACACAACGTATCTTCGTTGGCTTTAAGTCGACCTAGTGTGGTCCTCACGAGGAAATTTATGATCTTGTTGACCAAATCTCCTTTTTCTTTTTATCTAATTAGTAGGAGCATTTTTCCTTCTATAAAATTCTTCTTACAAAGGGAAAAAGAGTTCCTTTTTGATACTTTGCAACTGCATTTTCTGTGATAGTCTTATCACTGTGTCATGATAAGTGTGTGAGTTGTTTCTCTTCTTGTCACTAAGAGTGTACATTACATGTTAGCTGCAGAGTCGTCTGCAAACCCACAATTAAAGCTCATAAATAAAACAGATTTATTAGTCCCAGATTTCGAGAGGATGAATGGTGAATGAAAATGAAGAAATGTGTCAAGTGACGCGTGAAGGGTTTGTTTACTAGGTGTGGCAATCTGATGCTGCACAAGTATTGAGTAATGCTAAAAGAATTTGACAAATTCGTATAATCTGTTAAACCTGGGAGCGCTGGCTGCGGGAGCAGCATTTTTGTACTCTGTTTATAAATGGAATATCAAGCCTTCATCCCTCTCTGCGCCGAATGGTCCACACGAGCTAACCGCTTCCTATACACATAATAATACAAATGTTTCTATGTTGCCAACACAGACTTATCCAATAATTGAGTAGGACCTGGCAAATTCTTTTGTGCCTCAAATATTATATCGCCCATGAATATGCAGTGTAAAGTTGTGACTGCCCGCTGCTAGCACCATCAGTATGATTGATCAGTCCATCAATCAAGAAATTTGTCCTAGGACCGGGTCGCGGGGGCGATGACCTTTATATACAACAACAGGTATGTAACGTGTAAATAAAAAACATATCTGAGAATATCTGCCTGCGATGATCTCATGTGGTCTATGATAGCTTCATGTTGCGTGTGTTTGTATTAGTTGTTAGTTTCCTGAGTAATTCCATTGAACTTTGTAGTTATACATTACCTATCTTGAATATCTAGTACAAAGATAAATGCCTTTTTGTGAAATTGGTGATAATAGGAACCTGCATGTATACACCTCCCTCCCTTTTTCTAACCATATTTCCTCGAAGTTACATCGACAGAACCCAGGTCGTGGAGACTCGCCTCACTCTTAACAAGTTTCATTCCAACCCATACGGTTCTTATGTCGTACCTTCAGATTCCCTCAAACGCAGACTACCCTCATTTATTCTCGGATCTGCTGGTACATGACTTCAGTCCTCACTACCTGACATCACAACCGTGTCATAACTCTTCTCACTCACACCAATCCTGTAAATTTTATGACGTCATATCCGAGCTCTAGTATAATTATTGACGTCACCATATTCAGTTGTCACTGGTCACGTATGACGTCATGAGTTCCCCGACATCACCACAACATTCCTCCACAGCAACTTGATGACGTCACAACATACATTCCCTACATCTTCTATAGATGGCAGCACAGGAAACACATTACCATATTTCACCCCCTCCCCCCCCAAAAAAAAGTGCATGACCAAGGTTGGTATGAATGAGATCTGGTGTCTGCACTGCCCAGGGTAGAACTCCATACCTAGAATTTTATCATTTTTGTATCAGCAAATTTCGACGTAGAGCTATATACCTCTTTACCTCGGGCTCTTTTTTATGTAGTATACAGAAGCACTCTCCATTCTGTCAGTATACAGAAGACTCATTCTGTCAGTATACAGAAGACTCATTCTGTCAGTATACAGTAGCACTCTCCATTCTGTCAGTATACAGAAGACTCATTCTGTCAGTATACAGAAGACTCATTCTGTCAGTATACAGAAGACTCATTCTGTCAGTATACAGAAGACTCATTCTGTCAGTATACAGAAGACTCATTCTGTCAGTATATAGAAGACTCATTCTGTCAGTATACAGAAGACTCATTCTGTCAGTATACAGAAGACTCATTCTGTCAGTATACAGAAGACTCATTCTGTAAGTATACAGAAGACTCATTCTGTAAGTATACAGAAGACTCATTCTGTCAGTATACAGAAGACTCATTCTGTCAGTATACAGAAGACTCATTCTGTCAGTATACAGAAGACTCATTCTGTCAGTATACAGAAGACTCATTCTGTCAATATGCAGAAGACTCATTCTGTCTGTCAGTATACAGAAGACTCATTCTGTCAGTATACAGAAGACTCATTCTGTCAGTATACAGAAGACTCATTCTGTCAGTATACAGAAGACTCATTCTGTCAGTATACAGAAGACTCATTCTGTCAGTATACAGAAGACTCATTCTGTCAGTATACAGAAGACTCATTCTGTCAGTATACAGAAGACTCATTCTGTCAGTATACAGAAGACTCATTCTGTCAGTATACAGAAGACTCATTCTGTCAGTATACAGAAGACTCATTCTGTCAGTATACAGAAGACTCATTCTGTCAGTATACAGAAGACTCATTCTGTCAGTATACAGAAGACTCATTCTGTCAGTATACAGAACACTCATTCTGTCAGTATACAGAAGACTCATTCTGTCAGTATACAGAAGACTCATTCTGTCAGTATACAGAAGACTCATTCTGTCAGTATACAGTAGCACTCTCCATTCTGTCAGTATACAGAAGACTCATTCTGTCAGTATACAGAAGACTCATTCTGTCAGTATACAGAAGACTCATTCTGTCAGTATACAGAAGACTCATTCTGTCAGTATACAGAAGACTCATTCTGTCAGTATATAGAAGACTCATTCTGTCAGTATACAGAAGACTCATTCTGTCAGTATACAGAAGACTCATTCTGTCAGTATACAGAAGACTCATTCTGTAAGTATACAGAAGACTCATTCTGTAAGTATACAGAAGACTCATTCTGTCAGTATACAGAAGACTCATTCTGTCAGTATACAGAAGACTCATTCTGTCAGTATACAGAAGACTCATTCTGTCAGTATACAGAAGACTCATTCTGTCAATATGCAGAAGACTCATTCTGTCTGTCAGTATACAGAAGACTCATTCTGTCAGTATACAGAAGACTCATTCTGTCAGTATACAGAAGACTCATTCTGTCAGTATACAGAAGACTCATTCTGTCAGTATACAGAAGACTCATTCTGTCAGTATACAGAAGACTCATTCTGTCAGTATACAGAAGACTCATTCTGTCAGTATACAGAAGACTCATTCTGTCAGTATACAGAAGACTCATTCTGTCAGTATACAGAAGACTCATTCTGTCAGTATACAGAAGACTCATTCTGTCAGTATACAGAAGACTCATTCTGTCAGTATACAGAAGACTCATTCTGTCAGTATACAGAAGACTCATTCTGTCAGTATACAGAACACTCATTCTGTCAGTATACAGAAGACTCATTCTGTCAGTATACAGAAGACTCATTCTGTCAGTATACAGAAGACTCATTCTGTCAGTATACAGAAGACTCATTCTGTCAGTATACAGAAGACTCATTCTGTCAGTATACAGAAGACTCATTCTGTCAGTATACAGAAGACTCATTCTGTCAGTATACAGAAGACTCATTCTGTCAGTATACAGAAGACTCATTCTGTCAGTATACAGAAGACTCATTCTGTCAGTATACAGAAGACTCATTCTGTCAGTATACAGAAGACTCATTCTGTCAGTATACAGAAGACTCATTCTGTCAGTATACAGAAGACTCATTCTGTCAGTATACAGAAGACTCATTCTGTCAGTATACAGAAGACTCATTCTGTCAGTATACAGAAGACTCATTCTGTCAGTATACAGAAGACTCATTCTGTCAGTATACAGAAGACTCATTCTGTCAGTATACAGAAGACTCATTCTATCAGTATACAGAAGACTCATTCTGTCAGTATACAGAAGACTCATTCTGTCAGTATACAGAAGACTCATTCTGTCAGTATACAGAAGACTCATTCTGTCAGTATACAGAAGACTCATTCTGTCAGTATACAGAAGCACTCTCTATTCTGTCAGTATACAGAAGCACTCTCTATTCTGTCAGTATACAGAAGCACTCTTCATTACTAAGTCTTTCAGTCTAGCCAAATTCGTCTCAACTTAACACTTCCCGCTGAACTTAAATGGAGGTCATTTAACCATCTTTGACCCCGTTGAGGTTGTGCGCTACACATGCATATGACCTAATTCTTTGTTTTTTATAATGATAACAATCTGTGGCGACAGGTCATCTTCCGTTACCACGATTTTTTGTAATACTGGCTTTGTCTCTGACAAGTGCCTCCTCTTACCTGTTCTGCTTTGAAATGTTTGTTATCTCGCCCCATATATCATTAATTTTTGCCACAGAAGACAAAAATTCAGTCTTTGTTACTGTAAGAGGATTTTGCCATGTTTTTCCTTGTAATACACTTATATACCATTAAGGTGTCCGATTCTCTCTGAGGTGTTGTGTAAAGTCCCTTTAGGTGTAATTCGGTTCGGCTGAAGCCTACACGAGTTTCGATCCACTCTTTACTGCCTAAAAAAACGATTGAATGCTTCATCTACAGATTTTTTCCCCCATTTCATTTAGTCTAAAGTCTGAATTACAAAGTTGATGTAAATTATTTAGTTTTCTTCCAGCATGCCAACCCTTTCACATGTGATGTCATGCTTGCTTTCATTCTTAACTGCTTGTTTATATGCAACCGTACAAATAGGACAAAATAGGCATTTTTCTTGAATCATGATCGCAACTTTTTAATGCAGTGGAAAAAAACCTTAATGGAGTTTCCCCAACACATCCAACATTAAAATTTACTTGCAAGAGCCATTTTTGTCTAATTAATCATTAATTTTGGTAAAGCCATTCACACAATATATGTAATATATATATATATATATATATATATATATATATATATATATATATATATATATATATATATATATATATATATATATATATATATGAAGCTGAGGCTATAATACATATGTTATTAATGGAGAAAGAGAGGGTGAGGAGAATATACACGACATACATACATAGGTCACGACCGTACACATCGTCGGCTGTAAATCATCTTTCCATGCATGTAATTTGCTTTGCATCATTACATTGTTTGTAACTGTATCAAGACTAATATGGAGGTATTGGATAATTTTAATAACTTTTTATTAATGAATTCAATATAGTTAACTGAGGTGTCACATTACTGATTTGCAACGATCAATGTTGATGAGTTACTGCGTATTGTCTGAATATTACCAGATATACATGATGAGTGAACCCGTATTAGTGAGGCAAACTTTGCATGGCAGTGAGGAAAAACAATGAATAATTCAGTAAAGTGGACTTTCCTTGTTTAACCATAATTTATTGATTATCTCGTGTCTTCTACTATTTAGAATAGTACATA
>WNWK01014341.1:32500-51670 GCA_009830355.1 Cherax destructor | reverse complement strand
GTCCGGTGATGCCTCTTTGACTCTTTCGTGCAACTCCTCCCACTTATTTGTTATTCCATCAGCGTTGGTGTTCCATACCTTCAGTTTCCTCTCCAACACCGTGTTTTGTTGGGTCTGTGAGGGTGGGGACCTGGCGGTGTACTGTGGGATTCTATAGTGGAGTGTTGGGTGTGGGCTGTGAGTGTGGGTTGTGGTTTGTGTTGGGATAGTGTGTTTAGTTGTTGGGTTTTGGGGATGGTTCTGGGTGTGCTTGCTCTTGTTGCTCTGCCCTGCTCTGGTTGTCCACTGCTGATTCTGTCCTTGTCTCTCCTCCTAGCTCCTTTCGCCTTTGTGTTCTCTCCTCAGCTGCTGTCGTTATGTTTTTGTTCTGTCTCGGTCTAGGAACACTCTCTTGTATTCTTCCGTTTCCTTCAGTCGTGGTTTCTCTTGGAGGATCCTGTCCTGCACTGTTTCTGTCCTGAGAGTCAGCTTGAGCGGTCGTTTTCTTCCCTTCACGTACCCCCCTATTCTCTGAAAATTTACAGTCTCGGACATGTCCTCTTCACCTATTTATTTGAGGATGTTTTCAATCTCCTTTCTTTCTGCCTACCGTCTTTCAGTGTGTGTCTGTCCTTCCCTCGCTCTCCTGCAGCCCATGAATAAACACTGCCTTCGCCCTCTCCTCCTCCCATTGCCTTTCCCTCTGTGACTCTGGTTCCTGTCTGTACATGGTCATTTTCACCCTTTTTTTTGCCTGTAGCTCTTGGTGGCATGATTGTGCCTCTGCATTTGACCCCTTTCCTCTCCATCTGCACCCAGCTGCTCATCTCCTTCACTCCTTGGCCCTACTTGGTAGGCAGATACGACCGTAGTGTAAGTTATATCTCCTTCCTTCCGATGGGCCCCCTGATGCTGTGTGTGTGTGTGTGTGTGTGTGTGATCCAACAATTAATATTTGCACCAATAACTCATTACAGTTGTGACCGGGTGTGGACGTGTGAATTGCTCATTACTTTATAAGTTGTTCATAATTGTAACCATGTAGAAACGTAAGTAAGTAAATTTACTTACTTACATGACTCATTACCTTTGAAACTTGTGAGTTCATTACCTTTGTACCTTGTCCAGCTATCAAAACTTTGGGGCCCAGTCCCTGGACCCATTATGTACCGCTGTTATCTTTTGACTACCACCCACAGAATGGGTATGGGGTGCATAATAAAGATATTAAACTAAACTAAAAAACTTTACAAAATTGGCAGCAAGATGTTCTAGACACTGTTTGTGAGCAATTTTATAAACTTGATTTAACTTCAGTTGTTTTACTCTGTCTTCAACATTTATCATATTCAATTGTTGTAATTCACCTTGGCCTACATGTTCTCTTGTACTCAGGTCCAGGATGAATCTTACCATTTTGTTCTGGGTGATTTGCGGTCTATCTTTCAGTTTTTTTTTTGTCAAGGCAGAGTACCATGAAGAACAAGCATAGTCCATATGACATTGTATAAGGGCTAGACATAGGGTCCTGCGAGCCTCAGTAGGTAGACACTGTGCTTGTCTTTTGAGTCTGGCATTCGCTTTCTTTACTACACTGTTCCATATCAGTTCTCCTGACATGTTTGGGTCAAAGGGGATTAACAGATATTTCAGCTAGGAAACTGAAGTGATGGGTTCCCCATTATACCGGACATTAAAATTATTTACCCTTCTCAGTTTGTGTTTCGTGCTAAAGAGAATGGCTTCTGTTTTCCCGAGGTGTAACAATACTTTGTTGTTTACTAACCATTTGTTGCAGGACTCTAGTTCCAGTCTTATTATATTAGCTATATTTTGTGGGTCTTTACCTGACACTAACAGAGTACTCTCATCTGTATACAGTAGGAGTTTGTACTTTACACTGATGGGTATGTCCTTTACATAAGAATAATAAGGGACCTTGGGGAACTCCACATGCTATCGGCAGTGGTTCTGATTCTGTTTTGTTGATTTTGACAATTTGTTTCCTTTTGCTAAGATAGGACTTAAACCAGTCTATGGAACCTATGCCGATAGCTTGAAGTTTCTTACATAATATATTGTGGTTAACAGTATCGAAGGTCTTTTGCAAGTCGAAGGCTACCATTCCTAACAACTCAGTATGACCAGTATGACCTTTCCAGGTATTGAGACTGCAACTCAGTATGACCTCTCCAGGTCTCTCCAGGTATTGAGACTGCAACTCAGTATGACCAGTATGACGTCTACAGGTCTCTCCTGGTAATAAGAAATAATTTTTTAAGGACTGTATTCCTTGCTGTACTAAACTATATGAAATTACTGTAAAATACGATGTAACAATGGTGAGCGAGGTCCGACAAACACCCATTGTGACCTCTGTAAGAGTGTTTTTTGCACTACCTCTCACAGTACACAATAAACTAGCCTCTCAGGAGGCACAACTAATTAATTCGAGTTCATGAATTCGCAATAACACAACTGCAAGCAAATTAGGGAACGGGTGGGGCTCGAACCCATGGCGAGTGAGTCCTAAAACTCACAGGCCAGTGCGTTAACCACTGGACCAGCTGGCTACAATATGGTTCACCCAAGTAGGTATATTTCTATCTCTCTCATCTCTCTCTCTCTCTCTCTCACTATATATATATATATATATATATATATATATATATATATATATATATATATATATATATATATATATATATATATATATATATACAGTATATATATATGGAGGGGCTGTCTGTCTTATTTCCTTTGGGGTCCTCAATCTTGTCCTCCAGGATGCCACCCACACTAACACCCAGATACCTACTTGCTTGCTAGGTGAACGGGACAACAGGTGTAAGGAAACACGCCCAATGATTCCACCCTTGCTGGGGATCGACCCACGACCACCCAACTTGTGAAGCGAGAGTGTTACCTACCAGGCCAGGGACCTGGTCGTTAATGCATATATCTGATCAGTCAATCACGTGGCAGCACCTGAATGTATAGAAGCGTAAAGATATGTTCTAGAGGGTCAGTTGTTGTTCAGACCTAACATCAGAATGAGGAAGGTTTGTTATCTAAGTGACTTTGATCGTGGAATGATTCTATTAATAATAATAATAATAATGATGATAATAATAATAATAATAGTAATACTACTACTACTACTACTACTATAACTACTACTACTACTACTCTACTACTACTACTACTAATACTCTACTACTCTACTACTACTACTACTACTAACTACTACTACTGCTCTCTACTACTGACTACTCTACATGCAATGCTACTCTGACTTGACTGCTGCTCTTACTCTACTAATCTATCTCTACTACTACTGCTAATCTACTACTACTAATACTACTCTACTACTACTACTACTACTACTACATCTACTACATACTCTACTACTACTTACTACTATTACTACTACTAATACTACTACTACTACTACTACTACTACTAATACTACTACTCTACTACTACTACTACTACTACTATCTCTACTACTACTACTACTACTACTACTACTAATAATATACTAATAGCTATACTACTACTACTATATCTCTACTACTACTATCTAATCTACTATACTACTACTATCTACTACTACTTATCTACTACTATACTAGCTACTACTACTACTACTACTACTTACTATTATAATAATAATAGTAATTACTACTACTACTACTATATACTACTACTATCTATCATACTACTACTACTACTACTACTACTACTATACTACTACTACTAACCTACATACAATAATAATGCTACTACTACTCTACTACTACTACTACTATACTCTACTAATACTCACTACTACTACTACTAATACTACTACTCTATACTACTACTCTCTACTACTACTACTACTAACTACTCATACTACTTACTACTACTATCTACTACTCTTACTCATACTCTACTATAACTTACTACTACTACTACTACTATACTACTACTACTACTACTACTACTACTACTACTACTAATAATAATAATAATAATAATAATAATAATAATAATAATAATAATAATAATAATAATAATAATAATAATAATAATAATAATAATAATAATAATAATAATAATAATAATAATAATAATAATAATAATAATAATAATAATAGTAATAATAGTACTACTACTACTACTACTAACAGTAATACTACTACTACTAATACTACTACTACTACTACTACTACTACTACTACTACTATACTACTACTACTACTACTACTACTACTACTACTACTACTACTACTACTACTATAATAATAATAATAATAATAATATATAATAATAATAATAATAATAATAATAATAATAATAATAATAATAATAATAATAATAATAATAATAATAATAATAATAATAATAATAATAATAATAATAATAATAATAATAATAATAATAATAATAATAATAATAATAATAATAATAATAATAATAATAATAATAATATGTTTATTTACTACAAGTACATGTACAAGGTATACAGACCATAGCTGACATCACTGACATAGTACAATGTAGAGGATTTCGGGCAAATTTGGTCAATTTTGTCCCAGGATGCGACCCACACCAATCGACTAACACCCCGGTACTCATTTTAGTGATGGGTAAACATGGACAGCAGGTGTCTTATGGAAACACATCCTAATGTTTCCACCCGTACCGGGGATTGAACCACGGACCTCAGTGTGTGACCTGAGTGTGCTAGCGATCGAACTATGGGATGGGGTGGTCTGATTATCTCAGAAACTACTGATCTGGGATTTCCACGCACAAGTCTCTAGAATTCACAGAGATTAGTGTGAAAAAACACAAAACATCCAGTACTCACCTATTTGTGGTTGCAGGGGGTCGAGTCATACGTCCTGGCCAGTGAGCAGCAGTTCTGTGGGTGAAAACACCTTATTAATGAGAGAGGTTAGAGAAGAATGTCCAGACTGGTTCAAGTTGACAGGAATGTAACAGTAACTCAAATAACCATGTGTTACAACAATTATATGGAAAAGAGCATCTCTGGACGTACAATACGTCAAATCCTAAAGTGGATGGGTGACTGAGAAGGGTGTGACTGTGAGCAGGATGTGACAGTGAGCAGGGTGCGACTGTAAGCAAGGTGTAACAGTAAGCAGAGTGTGACTGTAAACAGGTTGTGGCTGTAAGCAGGGTGTGACTGTAAGCAGGGTGTGACTGTGAGCAGTGTGGGACTGTAAACAGGGTGTGACTGTAAGCAGGGTGTGACTGTAAGCAGGGTGTGACTGTAAGCAGGGTGTGACTGTTAAGCAGGGTGTGACTGTGACTAAGCAGGGCGTGACTGTAAACAGGGTGTGGCTGTAAGCAGGGTGTGACTATCAGAGGTGTGACTGTCTGCAGAGTGTAACAGTAAACAGAGTGTGAATGTAAGCAGGGTGTGACTGTCAGTAGGGTGTGACTGTAATCAGGGTGTGACTATCAACAGGGTGTGACTGTCAGCAGGGTGTGACTGTCAGCAGGGTGTAACAGTAAGCAGGGTGTGACTGTAAGCAGGGTGTGACTGTCAGTAGGGTGTGACTATCAGCAGAGTGTGACTGTCAGTAGGGTGTGACTGGCAGCAGGGTGTGATTGTCAGTAGGGTGTGACTGTCAGCAGGGTGTAACAGTAAGCAGGGTGTGACTGTAAGCAGGGTGTGACTGTCAGTAGGGTGTGACTATCAGCTGGGTGTGACTATCAGCAGGGTGTGACTATCAGCAGGGTGTGACTGTCAGTAGGATGTGACTGTCAGCAGGGTGTGACTGTCAGCAGGGTGTGACTGTCAGCAGGGTGTGACTCGACACCCTGCCCCACCCACAAAACATGAATCTTGATAAAGGAGGCAAGTTTTCCTCTGGGTGTGGGCGGTGATGGGGGTGTGGGCGGTGGTGGTGTGTCTCTCCACCCACACTTGAGTGTGGGTGTGGGTGGAGAGACACACCATACATTTATTTTTATTTCACAAAAATGTATACAATGTCAGAGTACAGTAAACCATACTTGTGTGGTACACTGTGGAACACCTACAGTGTATAACATATTCTAAATGATTCTCATTTGATTATAGTTCAAATGATTCTCATTTTATTATAATTTAAATAATTCTCATTTGATTACGATTCACTAAATTAAATTACCTTCATTATAGCAAGAATTCAAAATTCTAAATTTTTACTTAATTTTAATGTTGTATAAGATGATATTGTTTACATGAAATAAATGACTGTCAGACACAAAACAATCACTAGTATGCAAATGTTGGTTAACTTTTAGTATTTTTGGGGGTCACTGCCCCCTCCCCCCCGCGACTTAATCGTTCAGGCTGTTGGTTCCCGCCGCTGGCATTACATTATATGACCCACAGCCTGGCTGGTCAGAAGGTGACTTGAGGGATTTGTGGGTACTTTCCTTTTTGCATGATGGGTGTTGAAGAGTCGTGGTCCTTTTATACTTCCTAAGTTTGTGAGTGTACCCAGCGTTCCCTGCTGTTGTCTGCAGGAGTCTTGCACCGCCTGACAAACCTCTTGCTTTTTTATTAAGTGATTTGGAGGTGCAAATTTGAGACTAATCCCTCCAGAATCTTTCAGGTGTAGATTATGATGTATCGTTCTCGCCTACATTCTAAGGAATATATTTCAGCTGACTTAAGACGCTCCCAGTAATTTAGGTGTTTGAATTTATACGGACTGTGAAGGTTTTCTGTACATTTTCCAGTTCATCAATTTCTCCTGACTTGAAGGAGGTCGTTAGTATACAGAAATACTCCATCCTAAAGAGAATGAGTGACCTGAAGAATGTCATTATTGGCTTCGTGTCTATTATTTTCAAATTTCTAGTTATCCAGTCCATAATTTTCCTTATAATTGCAATATTAACATTGTTATGTTCCTTGAATATGAGATCTGACATTATTACTCCCATATCTCTCATAATAGACTTCAACTTTTTTTGAGTGATATGAATTTGTCTTGTAGTCCGATTTCCTTATTTCCTCCATGTCTCTGTAATATAGTAACTGAAATTTGTCCTCGCTTTTTTGTCAGTAGTTCACTGCAAGATTTTGTTTATATCAACCTGGAGGTTCACTGTGTATTCTATGGATGTCTCTCTCATGTAAATTTTAGTATGATTTGCAAAAGAGGATACAGTGTTAAGGTTTATGTCCCTGTCTATATCGAATATGAGAATGAGAAAGAGAAGCGGGGCGAGTACCGTGCCTTGGGGTTCAGAACTTTTCACTGTAACAGCTCCTGATTTCACTGTTTTCTATTACTTTTTGGGTTCAGTTTGTTAGGAAGTTAAATATCCATCTGCCCACCTTTCCATTTATTACTTCAGTGTACATTGCATCTGGATTTTGTTCGTCTTCCCAAATTTCTGTGACCACGTCGTAATGGCCTATCAGTTGGGAGAGGCAGGAAGTACCATTCTGACCCCATGTTGACCTGGGTTGTGCAGCTGCTCTGACTCAGTGTGACTGGTAATCTTGCTTCTTAAAACCCTTTCAAAAATCTTGTTGATGTGGGAAGTCAGCTCTATTGGGCTACAGTTTTTATGCAATTGCTTTACTGCCACCTTTGTGAAGTGGGGCTTTTTCAGTTCAGTTTAATATCTTTATTATGCACCCCATACCCATCCTGTGGGCGGTAGTCAAAATATTACAGAGGTACATAATGGGTCCAGAGACTGGGCCCCAAAGTTTTGATAGCTGAGCAAGTTGCAAAGGTAATGAACTCAGATAGATCTGGTCACAATCATGACAAGTTACAAAGGTATTTACAGATTATAGAGGTATATAATGGTTCCAGAGACTGGACCCCAAAGTTTTGATAGCTGAACAAGTTACAAAGGCTACATCAGTGGTTTTTAATGAGTGGGATGACGCGTGTCAAGACTAGTCTACATATAATATTTAAGGCATATGACAATGGTTTCCTGTAATTGTTTTAATTTGTTTGATCTGATTTAATTAATTGCATTGCTCCAATTAATAAATTATTATGTTCAACTTATATTCAAATTTCACAACTTAAATACACAATTATACTTATTTTGTAAATTATCAACCATAATTTTTTTACCATGTAGTCTACTGTTAATTAATTTAAAGAATGCCCATAATGCTCAGCATATTAGGGGCTTTTGGCATGTACACCCCATTTATACCTAGAACTATGTAGTACATCTTTGTATCATGTCTAAATAAAAATTATTATTATTATTATGAATACGGAGTCCCACGAGTCTGGGTCTGGGGCAGAGTGCACAGGCATGAAGTCACTAGCTTCTTCGAAGTCAAGTGAGGTTAAAGTTATATAAAATTATGGTGATGTCTGGAATATTTTGCACCTCGTTCATGAAATTCTTATTTGGATCATCAGTCTTTAGACGAATGTCTTATTGAACAATAATGGGACAGGTATTTCATGTCTTTGCTGTCGCCACTGACTCATTTATTTCCTGTATAATTAAAGACCAGAAATTGATGAGTTTTTGCTCTCAGTTTTCCTCATGAAAAAGATGTATTTTGTATTTCTCTCTCTGTCTCTCCCAGACTCTGTCTCTCCTGGACTGTCTCTCCTGGGCTCTGTTTCTCTGAACTCTCTCTTCCTGGACTCTGTCTTACTGGACTCTGTCTCTCCTGGACTGTTTTCCTGAACTCTGTCTTTCTGGACTCTGTCTTCCTGGACTCTGTCTTCCTGGACTCTGTCTTCCTGGACTCTGTCTCTCCTGGACTCTGTTTTCCTGAACTCTGTCTTCCTGGACTTTGTCTTCCTGGACTCTGTCTTCCTGGACTCTGTCTTCCTGAACTCTGTCTTCCTGGACTCTGTCTTCCTAGACTCTGTCTTCCTGGACTCTGTCTTCCTGGACTCTGTCTTCCTGGACTCTGTCTTCCTTGGACTGTTTTCCTGAACTCTGTCTTTCTGGACTCTGTCTTCCTGGACTCTGTCTTCCTGGACTCTGTCTTCCTGGACTCTGTCTCTCCTGGACTCTGTTTTCCTGAACTCTGTCTTCCTGGACTTTGTCTTCCTGGACTCTGTCTTCCTGGACTCTGTCTTCCTGAACTCTGTCTTCCTGGACTCTGTCTTCCTAGACTCTGTCTTCCTGGACTCTGTCTTCCTGGACTCTGTCTTCCTGGACTCTGTCTTCCTGGACTTTGTCTCTCCTGGACTCTGTTTTCCTGAACTCTGTCTTCCTGAACTCTGTCTTCCTAGACTCTGTCTTCCTAGACTCTGTCTTCCTGGACTCTGTCTTCCTGGACTCTGTCTTCCTGGACTCTGTCTTCCTAGACTCTGTCTTCCTGAACTCTGTCGTGTGTAGGGAGGGTCGTGTGTAGGGAGGGTCGTGTGTAGGGAGGGTCGTGTGTAGGGAGGGTCGTGTGTAGGGAGGGTCGTGTGTAGGGAGGGTCGTGTGTAGGGAGGGTCGTGTGTAGGGAGGGTCGTGTGTGGAGGGCGAGGGTCGTGTGTAGGGAGGGTCGTGTGTAGGGAGGGGTACGTGTGTAGGGAGGGTCGTGTGTAGGGAGGGTCGTGTGTAGGGAGGGTCGTGTGTAGGAGGGTCATGTGTAGGGAGGGTCGTTTCTAGGGTGGGTCGTGTGTAGGGAGGGTCGTGTGTTAGGAGGGTCGTGAGTAGGGAGGGTCGTGTGAAGGGAGGGTCGTGTGTAGGGAGGGTCGTGTGTAGGGAGGGTCGTGTGTAGGGAGGGTAGTGTGTAGGGAGGGTCGTGTGTAGGGAGGGACGTGTGTAAGGAGGGTCGTGTGTAGGGAGGGCCGTGTGTAGGGAGGGTCGTGTGTAGGGATTGTCGTGTGTAGGGAGGGTCGTGTGTAGGGAGGGTCGTGTGTAGGGAGGGTCGTGTGTAGGGAGGGTCGTGTGTAGGGAGGGTCGTGTGTAGGGAGGGTCGTGTGTAGGGAGGGTCGTATGTAGGGAGGGTCGTGTGTAGGGAGGATCGTGGGCTCACAAGAGAAGGTCTGGATTCGATTCTTCAACTTGTGGAAAATCTGGGCTTGTAATAATCCATGTTGCCCTGTTCACTCAGTAGTAAGTAGGTACCTGGGTGCTAGTTTCCTTGTACCTATTACCTCTGTTCACACATAGTAAGTAGGTATCTGGGTGCTAGTTTCCTTATACCTATTAGCTCTGTTCACACATAGTAAGTAGGTACCTGGGTGCTAGTTTCCTTATCCCTATTGCCTCTGTTTACACATAGTAAGTAGGTACCTGTGTGCTAGTTTCCTTATCCCTATTGCCTCTGTTCACATATAGTAAGTAGGTATCTGGGTGCTAGTTTCCTTATACCTATTAGCTTTGTTCACACATAGTAAGTAGGTACCTGTGAGCTAGTTTATTTATCCTTATTGCCTCAGTTCACACAGTAGTAAGTAGGTACCTGGGTGCTAGTTTCCTTATACCTATTGCCTCTATTCACGCAGTAGTAAGTAGGTACTTGAGTGCTAGTTTCCTTATACCTATTGCCTCTATTCACGCAGTAGTAAGTAGGTACTTGAGTGCTAGTTTTCTAATACCTATTGCCTCTGTTCACACAGTATTAAGTAGGTACCTGTGTGCTAGTTTTCTTATACCTATTGCCGCCGTTCTCGTATTAATAAGTAGGTACCTGGGTGCTAATTTCCTTATAACTTTTATCCACGCTACGTTCACCTAGCAGTAACTAGGTGCTAGTTTTTCTTTACCTGTTATCCATGTTCACGTAGCCGTAAGTAGGTGCGCGGGTGTTGGTCCACTGTTACTGGTGGCATCCTGGGGTAAAAAAAAAGGGGAACCAAAGAACCTCACTGAAGAATCACCAGTGGGACGATTTTTTTTTAAATTTGTGAATATTTTTCCCAGGATACATACAATAGTCTGTAATACACAGCTACGCATTTTTACCAGTTAGTGAGGACCATGAGGTGAGGACCATGAGGTGAGGACCATGAGGTGAGGACCATGAGGTGAGGACCATGAGGTGAGGACCATGAGTGAGGACCATGAGGTGAGGACCATGGGGAGTGAGGACCATGAGGTGAGGACCATGGGGGAGTGAGGACCATGAGGGTAGAGGACCATGGGGGAGTGAGGACCATGAGGTGAGGACCATGGGGGAGTGAGGATCATGAGGTGAGGACCATGGGGTGAGTGAGGACCATGAGGTGAGGACCATGGGGAGTGAGGACCATGAGGTGAGGACCATGGGGAGTGAGGACCATGAGGTGAGGACCATGGGGTGAGTGAGGATCATGAGGTGAGGACCATGGGGTTAGACATGAGGAGACATGTGAGAGTGAGGACCATGGGGAGTGAGGATCATGAGGTGAGGACCATGGGGGGAGTGAGGACCATGAGGTGAGGACCATAGGGGAGTGAGGACCATGAGGTGAGGACCATGGGGTGAGTGAGGACCATGAGGTGAGGACCATGGGGGAGTGAGGACCATGAGGTGAGGACCATGGGGGAGTGAGGATCATGAGGTGAGAACCATGGGGAGTGAGGACCATGAGGTGAGGACCATGGGGGAGTAAGGACCATGAGGTGAGGACCATGGGGTGAGTGAGGACAATGAGGTGAGGACCATGGGGAGTGAGGTTCATGAGGTGAGGACCATGGGGTGAGTGAGGATCATGAGGTGAGGACCATAGGGGAGTGAGGATCATGAGGTGAGGACCATGGGGTGAGTGAGGACCATGGGGTGAGTGAGGATCATCAGGGTAGAGGACCATGGGGTGAGTGAGGATCATGAGGGTAGAAGACCATGGGGGTGAGTGAGGACCATGAGGTGAGGACCATGGGGTGAGGACCATGAGGTGAGGACCATGGGGGAGTGAGGATCATGAGGTGAGGACCATGGGGGAGTGAGGATCATGAGGTGACGACCATGGGGGAGTGAGGATCATGAGGTGAGGACCATGGGGTGAGTGAGGATCATGAGGTGAGGACCATGGGTGAGTGAGGATCATGAGGTGAGGACCGTGGGTGAGTGAGGATCATGAGGGTAGAGGACCATGGGGTGAGTGAGGATCATGAGGGTAGAAGACCATGGGGTGAGTGAGGATCATGAGGGTAGAGGACCATGGGGTGAGTGAGGATCATGAGGTGAGGACCATGGGGTGAGTGAGGATCATGAGGTGAGGACCATGGGGTGAGTGATGATCATCAGGGTAGAGGACCATGGGGTGAGTGAGGATCATGAGGTGAGGACCATGGGGTGAGTGAGGATCATGAGGTGAGGACCATGGGGTGAGTGAGGATCATGAGAATAGAGGACCATGGGGTGAGTGAGAATCATGAGGTGAGGACTGTGGGGTGAGTTAGAATCATGAGGTGAGGACTGTGAAGTGAGTGAGGATCATCAGGGTAGAGGACCATGGGGTGAGTGAGGATCATCAGGGTAGAGGACCATGGGGTGAGTGAGGATCATGAGGTGAGGACCGTGGGGTGAGTGAGGACCATGGGATGAGTTAGGACCATGGAGTGATTAAGGACAATGGTGTGAGTGAGGACCATGGAGTGATTAAGGACAATGGGGTGAGTGAGGACCATGGGATGAGTTAGGACCATGGAGTGAGTAAGGACCATGGGGTGAGTGAGGACCATGGGAAGAGTGAGGACCATGGGGTGAGTGAGTACCATGGGGTGAGTGAGGACCATGGGGTGAGTGAGGACCATGGGGTGAGTGAGGACCATGGGGTGAGTGAGGACCATGGGGGGAGTGAGGACAATGGGGTGAGTGAGGACCATGGGGTGAGTAAGAACCATGGAGTAAGGACCATGGGGTGAGTGAGGACCATGGGATGACTGAGGACCATGTTGTGAGTGAGGACCATGTTGTGAGTGAGGACCATGTTGTGAGTGAGGACCATGGGATGAGTTAGGACCATGGAGTGAGGACCATGGAGTGAGAACCATGGAGTGAGGACCATGGGGTGAGTGAGGACCATGGGGTGAGTGGGTGTCTTGCGTAATCACCTCTAAATACTGAGGTGATGTCCTGGGGCACCTCGTCTCACCTGGACAGTCATGCTTCTCTCACAAAATATTTAATGTCACCTGCTCAACTCTGGCAGTGTTGCTAACATCTCATTTACATTGCATAGAGGGCGTCTTAGCGCCTTGTTTATGCAACACACCCGGGTTGCATAGAGGGCATCTTAGCGCCTTGTTTATGCAACACACCCGGGTTCTTCACTGACCAACCAGCCCTCGCGTTCACTGCTTTAAGATACTTTATTAATTGACGTATCCTATCTCAGGCTGACTGATTTTCTTACCCAATTTGAAAATCGATCTTGTGTGGCGGGGTATAACAGAATATCCTGTGTGCTCACCGAGTTGTCTTTGCGGGGGTCGGGTTTCAGCTCCTGGCTCCGGCTTATATACGTCAATCGCCGGAATTATTGGTTCCTGACCTCGTGGACCAGGAACCAGAAATGAACCAAATGGAAAAAGAAATGATACGTGTCAGTATAAACACTCAAGGAAATATCGCATTCTATTGAAAATAAATTAACTTAATGGATGAATCTTGTTAGACCGGCAAGGTCCAGTGGTTAACGCACTGGCCTGCGAGTTTTAGGATTCCCTTACCATGGGTTTCAACCCCCACCCATTTTATGATCTGAATAAAGAAGCACGTCATTCCAAAACCCGCGCATACTTGCTCCCTAAACTGTGTAATGACTCAATAAATGAAACAATGCTATGTTGCAAACTGTCCAGCATTCCATGTGAGGTAAACGAAGTGTATGAGGCAACGTGAACGTATAACTAAACTTAGAAATTACAGCCATACAAACAATGATTCTGTGTCAGGAAACGAAAAAGACTAGATTTACATTTTGACGCCTAAGTGGCTAGTTTATTGTGCACTTCATATCCATCCTGTGGACGGTAGTGGCTAGTTTATTGTTCACTCCATATCCATCCTGTGGACGGCAACACAGGAGCATATGGATACACATTAGGCCTAGGAACTAGGTCCCAAAAGGATTTATAGGAGTACATCTGGATTTATATCTCAGTTCACTTATCTGTTGAAAGCGAATTTAGAAAATTTGCTTAATATATCTGGTATCCCATTTTCATTAATAGGATATTTTGATATATTAAATAGGTTATTATACTGTCTGTCTCTGTATTCCTCAATAAGTGGACAATTAAGCACATAGTGTTCATCTGTGATCATCTGTGTGTCTGCCAAACTGCCAGAAGTACTTGTAGCCAAGCCTAAGCCTGGCCACTACAACATCAGTCAGTTAGTGCGTATGTTAAACTGCCAGAAGTACTTGTAGCCAAGCCTAAGCCTGGCCACTACATCAGTCAGTGTTCACATTGCAAGTTGCTCCATAAGCGTACTCATCTAAGTTCATGATTTCATAAATGAATGGCAAGAAATGGTAAGAATATATAACCACCCAGGAATCCTCCTAGATTAGACCCCAAGCCACCGGCAACAAAGCCAGAGACGGGCTTACCAAAGCCTCAGATAGTGAAGCCAAGAAAGAAGTCACCCAGCAAAGCGATATAGAACATAGCATCGGCTATTTTTTGCAAAAAATCAGTGTCTTAGAAACCAATAGCAACAATATATATTATATATATATATAATATATATATATATATATATATATATATATATATATATATATATATATATATATATATATATATATATTATATATATATATATATATATATATATATATATATAACAACCACTATGAAAAATAGAAGAATTCCAAGCGCTTTCGTGACTACTCACATTATCAAGGAACTATAAAAGGAAACGAAGAAGAAGGCTTATAAAGAGGCAGAATACACCTCACAGTCACATCACACTAACAAAGACTACACCTCACAGTCACATCACACTAACAAAGACTACACCTCACAGTCACATCACACTAACAAAGACAACACCTCACAGTAGCGTAACATCTCACGACTCTGTGAAGAGGAACATAGTCGTGAGATGTTACGCTACTGTGAGGTGTTGTCTTTGTTAGTGTGATGTGACTGTGAGGTGTAGTCTGCCTCTTTATAAGACTTCTTCTCAGTTTCCTTTTATAGTTCCTTGATAATGTAGTAGTCACGAAAGCGCTTGGAATTCTTCTATTTTTCATAGTGGTTGTCTTGATATTTTGATATCACCTGTTTACTGTGATCTTTTTGCATATATATATATATATATATATGTCGTGCCGATTAGGTAAAACTGGTCAATTAGCAAGAACTCATCTAAAATTAAGTCCTTTCTAAAATTTTCTCTTATACGTTTAAAGATATATTTTTTAATTTATGTTATTGTAAGAATTTATAATTTTGTACCAAGAGAAACTTTGAAAACCTACCTAACCTTATTACAACAAGCGCAATTTAATTTAGCCTAACCCAACTAAATATATTTTAGATACGTTAACATTAATTTAATAATAAACAAACACAATGAAATATATTTTTTCGTTATGTTCAGAATGATTTTGGAGAAATTATTGCATACACAAATTTTCACTTGTCTTATATGGCAAGGTGAGCGTTGCTATTTAAGCCAAAATCGCAAGTTTTACCTAATCGCAGAATATATATATATATATATATATATATATATATATATATATATATATATATATATATATATAGATCAGGCCAATATATCTTTTGGGTCACCCTGCCTCGGTGGGAGACGGCCGACTTGTTGAATATATATATATATATATATATATATATATATATATATATATATATATATATATATATATATATATATATATACATATATATATATATATATATATATATACATATATATATATATATATATATATATATATATATATATATATATATATATATATATATATATATATATATTGGCCTGATCAACCAGGCTGTTACTGTTGGCCGCACGCAACCCGACATACGAACCACAGCCTGGCTGGTCAGGTACTGGAAATGGAGGATCAACTTCATATTGAAAATAAAAAATATTATAGAAGAAGATGTTCATATTACTTTGTCCAACCTCTGTATGTACAGTGTCCATGACTTGACCTGACTCAGGTGACCTCATCTTTCCTCCTGCCCTGTCTTCTGTTTGTTTTCACTTGATCTGTCTGTCTCCTCACCTCGTCATCTGACCTGTCATAACCATAATTTTTAAAAGGGTGGACTGGTAAGCCAGTGGAAGGCCTCGGTCAGATGACCAAAAGCGCCAGCTGAGGGTCATCATATGACTAAGACCCGCGTCAAGAAACACTTGTTCCTGTTTCTTGACAAACCTAACCTAACCTAACCTAGTGGCCTCCTAGTTATCTCGCTGGGTTATGGCCGGATAATAATAATATCTTTATTTCTACAAGTACAAGGTATACAGACCATAGCTGACATCAATGACATACTACTATATAGAAAGCCGCTTATTATGCTGAGCATTTCCCGCAAATTAGGTCAGTTTTGTCCCAGGATGCGACCCACACCAGTCCACTAACACCCAGGTACCCATTTTACTGATGGGTGAACATGGACAACAGGTGTCTTATGGAAACACGTTCCTAATGTTTTCCAGCCGTACCGGAGGAGATTCGAACTCCAGACCTTAGTGTGTGAGGTGAGTGCGGTAGCGCTCCAGCTACGGGACACCCTAAATGGTTCAGAACGGACTGAAACTTTGTCTAAAGTTCCATCACCAGATAGTGTGTTATTGATGACTTGTTGCAGCTACGGTCTTAAATCTTAAGAATCAACAAAGGTTAGTGTCGGCCAAGTTTGCATCATTACTGCAACATAACTGCAACAATAGCCAAGTTGCGGGAAATACTCTGCATAACCAGGGACTTTCTATATAGTATGTCACTGATGTTAGCTATGGTCTGTATAAGTTGTATCATGTACTTGTAGAAATAAAGATTATTATAATCGTGTGTGTGTGTATACTCACCTAATTGTATTCACCTAATTGTAGTTTCAGGGGTCGATTCATAGCTCCTGGCCCTGCCTCTTCACTGGTCACTACTAGGTCACTTTTCCTGCTCCACGAGCTTTATCATACCTCTTCTTAAAGCTATGTATGGAGCCTGCCTCCACTACATCACTTCCCAGACTATTCCACTTCCTGACAACTCTGTGACTGAAGAAATACTTCCTAACATCCCTGTGATTCATCTGAGTCTTCAACTTCCAACTGTGACCCCTTGTTACTGTGTCCCATCTCTGGAACATTCTGTCTCTGTCCACCTTGTCAATTCCTCTCAGTATTTTATATGTCGTTATCATGTCCCCCCTCTCTCTCCTGTCCTCCAGTGTCGTCAGGTCGATTTCCCTTAACCTCTCCTCGTAGGACATACCCCTTAGCTCCGGGACTAGTCTTGTTGCAAACCTTTGCACTGTGTGTGTGTGTGTGTGTGTGTGTGTGTGTGTGTGTGTGTGTGTGTGTGTGTTAAGTAGAGGATAAGTACTGTGAAGAAGTATGGTGAATAAGTATGGTGAATAAGTATGGTGAAGAAGTATAGTGAAGAAGTATAGTGAAAAAGTATGGTGAAGAAGTATAGTGAAGAAGTATAGTGAAGTATGGTGAAGTATAGTGAAGAAGTATGGAGAGGTAGGTGAGGGCAGGTGATGGCAGGTGAGAGCAGGTGATGGCAGGTGAGGGCAGGTGATGGCAGGTGATGACAGGTGAGAGCAGGTGATGGCAGGTGAGGGCAGGTGATGGCAGGTGAGAGCAGGTGATGGCAGGTGAGGGCAGGTGATGGCAGGTGATGACAGGTGAGAGCAGGTGATGGCAGGTGAGGGCAGGTGAGAACAGGTGATGGCAGGGGAGGGCAGGTGATGGCAGGTGAGGGCAGGTGATGGCAGGTTTAGGCGGTTGATGGCAAGTGAGGGCAGGTGAGGGCAGGTGATGGCAGGTGATGACAGGTGAGGGCAGGTGAGAGCAGGTGATGGCAGGTGATGACAGGTGAGGGCAGGTGAGAGCAGGTGATGACAGGTGAGGGCAGGTGAGGGCAGGTGATGTCAGGTGAGGGCAGGTGAGAGCAGGTGATGGCAGGTGAGGGCAGGTGATGGCAGGTGAGGGCAGGTGATGGCAGGTGAGGGCAGGTGATGGGAGGTGATGACAGGTGAGGGCAAGTAATGGCATGTGAGGGCAGGTGAGGGCAGGTGATGGCAGGTGATGACAGGTGAGGGCAGGTGAAAGCAGGTGAGGGCAGGTGAGAACAGGGGATGACAGGTGAGGGCAGGTGAGGGCGGGTGAGAGCAGGTGATGGCAGGTGAGGCAGGCAGGTAATGGCAGGTGAGGCAGGCAGGTGATGGCAGGTGAGGCAGGCAGGTGATGGCAGGTGAGGGCAGGTGATGGCAGGTGAGGGGAGGTGATGAAAGGTGAGGGCAGGTGATGGCAGGTGAGGGGAGGTGATGACAGGTGATGACAGGTGAGGGCAGGTGAGGGCAGGTGAGGGCAGGTGATGGCAGGTGATGACAGGTGAGAGCAGGTGATGGCAGGTGAGGGCAGGTGAGAACAGGTGATGGCAGGGAGGGCAGGTGATGGCAGGTGAGGCAGGTGATGGCAGGTGAGGGCAGGTTTAGGCGGTTGATGGCAAGTGAGGGCAGGTGAGGGCAGGTGAGGGCAGGTGATGGCAGGTGATGACAGGTGAGGGCAGGTGAGAGGGAGGTGATGGCAGGTGATGACAGGTGAGGGCAGGTGAGAGCAGGTGATAACAGGTGAGGGTAGGTGAGGGCAGGTGATGTCAGGTGAGGGCAGGTGAGAGCAGGTGATGGCAGGTGAGGGCAGGTGATGGCAGGTGAGGGCAGGTGATGGCAGGTGAGGGCAGGTGATGGCAGGTGATGACAGGTGAGGGCAAGTGATGGCATGTGAGGGCAGGTGAGGGCAGGTGATGGCAGGTGATGACAGGTGAGGGCAGGTGAAAGCAGGTGAGGGCAGGTGAGAACAGGGGATGACAGGTGAGGGCAGGTGAGGGCGGGTGAGAGCAGGTGATGGCAGGTGAGGCAGGCAGGTGATGGCAGGTGAGGCAGGCAGGTGATGGCAGGTGAGGCAGGCAGGTGATGGCAGGTGAGGGCAGGTGATGGCAGGTGAGGGGAGGTGATGAAAGGTGAGGGCAGGTGATGGCAGGTGAGGGGAGGTGATGACAGGTGATGACAGGTGAGGGCAGGTGATGGCAGGTG
>WNWK01014341.1:0-27500 GCA_009830355.1 Cherax destructor | reverse complement strand
TGAGAAACAACAAGGAGGAGTGTTGATGAGAAACAACAAGGAGGAGTGTTGATGAGAAAACAAAGAGAAGTGTTGATGATAAACAAGGAGGAGTGTTGATGAGAAACAAGGAGAAATGTTGATGAGAAACAAGGAGAAGTGTAATGAGAAACAAGGACAAGTGTTGATGAGAAACAAGGAGAAATGTTGATGAGAAACAACAAGGAGAATTGTTAATGAGAAACAACAAGGAGGAGTGTTGATGAGAAACAAGGAGGAGTGTTGATGAGAAACAAGGAGGAGTGTTGATGAGAAACAACAAGGAGGAGTGTTGATGAGAAACAACAAGGCGAAGTGTTGATAAGAAACAAGGAGAAGTGTTGATGAGAAACAACAAGGAGGAGTGTTGATGAGAAACAACAAGGAGGAGTGTTGATGAGAAACAAGGAGGAGTGTTGATGAGAATCAATGAGGAGTGTTGATGAGAAACAAGTAGGAGTGTTGATGAGAAACAAGGAGGAGTGTTGATGAGAAACAAGGAGGAGTGTTGATGAGAAACAAGGAGGAGTGTTGATGAGAAACAAGGAGGAGTGTTGATGAGAAATAAGGAGAAGTGTTGATGAGAAACAAGGAGGAGTGTTGATGAGAAACAAGGAGGAGTGTTGATGAGAAACAAGGAGGAGTGTTGATGAGAAACAAGGAGGAGTGTTGATGAGAAATAAGGAGAAGTGTTGATGAGAAACAAGGAGGAGTGTTGATGAGAAACAAGGAGGAGTGTTGATGAGAAACCAGGAGGAGTGTTGATGAGAAACAAGGAGGAATGTTGATGAGAAATAAGGAAAAGTGTTGATGAGAAACAAGGAGGAAAGTTGATGAGAAACAAGGAGGAGTGTTGATGAGAAACAAGGAGGAGTGTTGATGAGAAACAAGGAGGAGTGTTGATGAGAAACAAGGAGGAGTGTTGATGAGAAACATCAACGGGTACTGTACACACGCACAACAGATAATAAGGAGGTGAAAAAAACTTGTTTCAGTTTGATTCATTATGATGATGGTGAGTGAGGCAGCTGAGAGGAAGCTGTATGATGATGGTGAGTGAGGCAGCTGAGAGGAAGCTGTATGATGATGGTGAGTGAGGCAGCTGAGAGGAAGCTGTATGATGATGGTGAGTGAGGCAGCTGAGAGGAAGCTGTATGATGATGGTGAGTGAGGCATCTGAGAGGAAGCTATATGATGATAGTGAGTGAGGCAGCTGAGAGGAAGCTGTATGATGATGGTGAGTGAGGCAGCTGAGAGAAAGCTGTATGATGATGGTGAGTGAGGCAGCTGAGAGGAAGCTGTATGATGATGGTGAGTGAGGCAGCTGAGAGAAAGCTATATGATGATGGTGAGTGAGGCAGCTGAGAGAAAGCTGTATGATGATGGTGAGTGAGGCAGCTGAGAGGAAGCTGTATGATGATGGTGAGTGAGGCAGCTGAGAGGAAGCTGTATGATGATGGTGGGTGAGGCAGCTGGGAGAGAAGCTGTATGATGATGGTGAGTGAGGCAGCTGAGAGGAAGCTGTATGATGATGGTGAGTGAGGCAGCTGAGAGGAAGCTGTATGATGATGGTGAGTGAGGCAGCTGAGAGAGGAAGCTGCATGATGATGGTGAGTGAGGCAGCTGAGAGAGGAAGCTGTATAATGATGGTGAGTGAGGGAGCTGAGAGGAAGCTGTATGATGATGGTGAGTGAGGCAGCTGAGAGAGGAAGCTGTATGATGATAGTGAGTGAGGCAATTGAGAGGAAGCTGTATGGTGATTGTGAGTGAGGCAGCTGAGAGGAAGCTGTATGCTGATGGTGAGTGAGGCAGCTGAGAGGAAGCTGTATGATGATGGTGAGTGAGGCAGCTGAGAGAAAGCTGTATGATGATTGTGAGTGAGGCAGCTGAGAGGAAGCTGTATGATGATGGTGAGTGAGGCAGCTGAGAGGAAGCTGTATGATGATGGTGAGTGACGCAGCTGAGAGGAAGCTGTATGATGATGGTGAGTGAGGCAGCTGAGAGGAAGCTGTATGATGATGGTGAGTGAGGCAGCTGAGAGAGGAAGCTGTATGATGATGGTGAATGAGGCAGCTGAGAGAGGAAGCTGTATGATGATGGTGAGTGAGGCAGCTGAGAGAGGAAGCTGTATGATGATAATGAGTGAGGCAGCTGAGAGGAAGCTGTATGATGATGGTGAGTGAGGCAGCTGAGAGAGGAAGCTGTATGATGATAGTGAGTGAGGCAATTGAGAGGAAGCTGTATGATGATTGTGAGTGAGGCAGCTGAGAGGAAGCTGTATGATGATAGTGAGTGAGGCAGCTGAGAGGAAGCTGTATGATGATAGTGAGTGAGGCAGCTGAGAGAGGAAGCTGTATGATGATGGTGAGTGAGGCAGCTGAGAGGAAGCTGTATGATGATGGTGAGTGAGGCAGCTGAGAGAAAGCTGTATGATGATGGTGAGTGAGGCAGCTGAGAGGAAGCTGTATGATGATGGTGAGTGAGACAGCTGAGAGGAAGCTGTATGATAATTGTGAGTGAGGCAGCTGAAAGGAAGCTGTATGATGATGGTGAGTGAGGCAGCTGAGAGGAAGCTGTATGATGAAGGTGAATGAGGCAGCTGAGAGAAAGCTGTATGATGATGGTGAGTGAGGCAGCTGAGAGAGGAAGCTGTATGATGATGGTGAGTGAGGCAGCTGAGAAAGGAAGCTGTATGATGATGGTGAGTGAGGCAGCTGAGATGAAGCTGTATGATGATGGTGAGTGAGGCAGCTGAGAGGAAGCTATATGATGATGGTGAGTGAGGCAGCTGAGAGGAAGCTGTATGATGATGGTGAGTGAGGCAGCTGAGAGGAAGCTATATGATGATAGTGAGTGAGGCAGCTGAGAGGAAGCTGTATGATGATGGTGAGTGAGGCAGCTGAGAGAGGAAGCTGTATGATGATAGTGAGTGAGGCAATTGAGAGGAAGCTGTATGATAATTGTGAGTGAGGCAGCAGAGAGGAAGCTGTATGATGATGGTGAGTGAGGCAGCTGAGAGGAAGCTGTATGATGATGGTGAGTGAGGCAGCTGAGAGAAAGCTGTATGATGATGGTGAGTGAGGCAGCTGAGAGGAA
The DNA here is from genome assembly GCA_009830355.1 of Cherax destructor. Lineage (NCBI taxonomy): Eukaryota > Metazoa > Arthropoda > Malacostraca > Decapoda > Parastacidae > Cherax > Cherax destructor. Next base: position 24,386 of record WNWK01014341.1, on the reverse strand, counting down.
GCTGTATGATGATGGTGAGTGAGGCAGCTGAGAGGAAGCTGTATGATGATGGTGAGTGAGGCAGCTGAGAGGAAGCTGTATGATGATAGTGAGTGAGGCAGCTGAGAGGAAGCTGTATGATGATGGTGAGTGAGGCAGCTGAGAGGAAGCTGTATGGTGATGATGAGTAAGGCAGCTGAGAGAGGAAGCTGTATGGTGAAGATGAGTAAGGCAGCTGAGAGAGGAAGCTGTATGATGAGGGTGAGTGAGGAAGCTGTATGATGAGGTTGAGCGAGACAGCTGAGAGAGGAAGCTGTATGATGAGGGTGAGCGAGGCAGCTGAGAGAGGAAGCTGTATGATGAGGGTGAGTGAGGCAGCTGAGAGAGGAAGCTGTATGATGATGGTGAGTGAGGCAGCTGAGAGAGGAAGCTGTATGATGAGGGTGGGCGAGGCAGCTGAGAGAGGAAGCTGTATGATGAGGGTGAGTGAGGCAGCTGAGAGAGGAAGCTGTATGATGATGGTGAGTGAGGCAGCTGAGAGAGGAAGCTGTATGATGAGGGTGAGTGAGGCAGCTGAGAGGAATCTATATGATGATGGTGAGTGAGGCAGCTGAGAGGAAGCTGTATGATGATGGTGAGTGAGGCAGCTGAGAGAGGAAGCTGTATGATGAGGGTGAGTGAGGCAGCTTAGAGAGGAAGCTGTATTATGATAGTGAGTGAGGCAGCTGAGAGAGGAAGCTGTATGATGAGGGTGAGCGAGGCAGCTGAGAGAGGAAGCTGTATGATGATGGTGAGCGAGGCAGCTGAGAGAGGAAGCTGTATGATGAGGGTGAGCGAGGCAGCTGAGAGAGTAAGCTTTATGATGAGGGTGAGCGAGGCAGCTGAGAGAGGAAGCTGTATGATGAGGGTGAGCGAGGCAGCTGGTCTCAGTTGTTGCTCCTTGAGCTGTAGTTGTGTCCACAGCTGGTGCTACTGGTCCTGTTTCTGGTGCTGGTGTTGATGGTACACTATCGGGTGTTCTGGTGTTGATGGTACACTACCGGGTGTTCTGGTGTTGATGGTACACTACCGGGTGTTCTGGTGTTGATGGTACACTAACATGTGTTCTGTGTTGCTGGTACACTAGCGGGTGTTCTTGTGTTGTGGTACACTAGTTCTGTTGTGGTACACTCGGTGTCTGGTGTTGCTGGTACACTACCGGGTGTTCTGGTGTTGCTGGTCACACGTGTTCGGGTTGGTAACAAGGTGTTCTGTGTTGCTGGTACACTACGGGTGTTCTGAGCAATGTTGTGGTACACTACCGGTGTTTTTGTGTTGTTGGTACACTACCGAGTGTTCTGGTGTTGTTGGTACACTACCGGGTTGGGTGTTGCTGGTACACTACCGGGTGTTCTGGTGTTCGGTACACCGGAGTGTTCTGGTGTTGCTGGTACACCTCGGGTGTTCTGTGTTGTTGGTACACTACCGGGTGTTTGGTGTTGCTGGTACACTACGGTGTTCTGTTTAGCTGGTACACTATCGGGTTCTGGTGTTGCTGGTACACTACCGGGTGTTCTGGTGTTGCTGGTACACACGAGTTCTGGTTTGCTGGTACACCCGGGTTCTTGTGTTGCTGGTACACTACCGGGTGTTCTGGTGTTGCTGGTACACTCCCGGTGTTCTGGTGTTGTCTGGTACACTACGGGTGTTCTGGTGTTGCTGGTACACACGGGTGTTCTGTGTTCTGGTCACTACCGGTGTTCTGGTGTTGTGGACACTTCAGGTTGCTGGTGTGTTGTGGTACACTACCGGTGTTCTAGTGTTTTGGTACACTACCGGGTGTTCTGGTGTTACTGGTACACTACCGGTTCTGGTGTTGTGGTACACTACCGGGTTCTGTGTTGTGGTACACACCGGGTGTTCTAGTGTTGCTGGTACACTACCGGATGTTCTGGTTGCTGGTCACTACCGGGTGTTCTGTGTTGTTGGTACACAACCGGTGTTCTGGTGTTGCTGGTACACTACAGGTGTTCTAGTGTTGTTGGTACACTACCGGGTGTTCTGGTGTTACTGGTACACTACCGGGTTCTAGTGTTGTGGTACACTACTGGATGTTCTGGTGTTGTGGTACACTACCGGGTGTTCTAGTGTTGTTGGTACACTACCGGGTGTTCTGGTGTTGCTGGTACACTACAGGTGTTCTAGTGTTGCTGGTACACACCGGATGTTCTGGTGTTGTTGGTACACTACCGGGTGTTCTAGTGTTGCTGGTACACTACCGGATGTTCTGGTGTTGCTGGTACACTACCGGAGTGTTCTAGTGTTGCTGGTACACTACCGGAGTGTTCTGTGTTGCTGGTACACACCGTGTTCTAGTGTTGCTGGTACACTACCGGTGTTCTGTGTTGCTGGTACACTACCAGGTGTTCTAGTGTTGCTGGTACACTACCGGATGTTCTGGTGTTGCTGGTACACTACCGGGTGTTCTGGTGTTGCTGGTACACTACCGGGTGTTCTGGTGTTGCTGGTACACTACCGGGTGTTCTAGTGTTGCTGGTACACTACCGGATGTTCTGGTGTTGCTGGTACACTACCGGGTGTTCTAGTGTTGTTGGTACACTACCGGGTGTTCTGGTGTTGCTGGTACACTACCGGGTGTTCTAGTGTTGCTGGTACACTACCGGGTGTTCTGTGTTCTGGTACACTACCGGTGTTCTAGTGTTGCTGGTACACTACCGGATGTTCTGTGTTGCTGGTACACTACCGGGTGTTCTAGTGTTGCTGGTACACTACCGGTGTTCTGGTGTTGCTGGTACACTACCGGGTGTTCTAGTGTTGCTGGTACACTACCGGTGTTCTGGTGTTGCTGGTACACTACCGGTGTTCTAGTGTTGCTGGTACACTACCGATGTTCTGGTGTTGCTGGTACACTACCGGTGTTCTAGTGTTGCTGGTACACTACCGGATGTTCTGGTGTTGCTGGTACACTACCGGGTGTTCTAGTGTTGCTGGTACACTACCGGATGTTCTAGTGTTGCTGGTACACTACCGGATGTTCTAGTGTTGCTGGTACACTACCGGGTGTTCTAGTGTTGCTGGTACACTACCGGGTGTTCTAGTGTTGCTGGTACACTACCGGGTGTTCTAGTGTTGCTGGTACACTACCGGGTTTCTAGTGTTGCTGGTACACTACCGGATGTTCTGGTGTTGATGGTACACTATCGGGTGTTCTGGTGTTGCTGGTACACTACCGGGTGTTCTGGTGTTGCTGGTACACTACCGGGTGTTCTGGTGTTGCTGGTACACTACCGGGTGTTCTGGTGTTGCTGGTACACTACCGGATGTTCTGGTGTTGCTGGTACACTACCGGGTGTTCTGGTGTTGCTGGTACACTACCGGTGTTCTGGTGTTGCTGGTACACTACCGGGTGTTCTGGTGTTGCTGGTACACTACCGGGTGTTCTGGTGTTGCTGGTACACTACCGGTGTTCTGGTGTTGCTGGTACACTACCGGGTGTTCTGGTGTTGCTGGTACACTACCGGGTGTTCTGGTGTTGCTGGTACACTACCGGGTGTTCTGGTGTTGCTGGTACACTACCGGGTGTTCTGGTGTTGCTGGTGCACTACCGGGTGTTCTGGTGTTGCTGGTACACTACCGGATGTTCTGGTGTTGCTGGTACACTACCGGGTGTTCTGGTGTTGCTGGTACACTACCGGGTGTCCTGGTGTTGCTGGTACACTTACGGGTGTTCTTGTGTTGCTGGTACACTACCGGGTGTTCTGGTGTTGCTGGTACACTACCGGGTGTTCTGGTGTTGCTGGTAACTACCGGGTGTTCTGTTGTTGCTGGTACACTACCGGGTTCGTGTTGCTTTAATCCGGTGTTCTTGTTTGTGTACACTACCGGGTGTCCTGGTGTTGCTGGTACACTACCGGGTGTTCTGGTGTTGCTGGTACACTACCGGGTGTTCTGGTGTTGCTGGTACACTACCGGTGTTCTGGTGTTGCTGGTACACTACCGGGTGTTTTAGTGTTGTCTGGTACACTACCGGGTGTTCTGGTGTTGCTTGGTACACTACCGGGTGTTCTGGTGTTGTTGGTACACTACCGGGTGTCTGTTTCTGGTACACTACCGGGTTCTGGTTGCTGGTACACACCGGTTCTGGTGTTCTGGTACACTAACATGTGTTCTGGTGTTGCTGGTACACAAGCGGGTGTTTTAGTGTTGCTGGTACACTATCGGGTGTTCTGATGTTGCTGGTACACTACCGGGTGTTCTGGTGTTGCTGGTGCACTACCGGGTGTTCTGGTGTTGCTGGTACACTAGCGAGTGTTCTGGTGTTGCTGGTACACTAACTGGTGTTCTTGTGTTGTTGGTACACTACCGGGTGTTCTGGTGTTGTTGGTACACTACCGGGTGTTATGGTGTTGTTGGTACACTACCGGGTGTTCTGGTGTTGCTGGTACACTACCTGGTGTTCTGGTGTTGTTGGTACACTACCGGGTGTTCTGGTGTTGCTGGTACACAAGCGGGTGTTTTTGTGTTGTTGGTACACTATCGGGTGTTCTGATGTTGCTGGTACACTACCGGGTGTTCTGGTGTTGCTGGAGCACTACCGGGTGTTCTGGTGTTGCTGGTACACTAACGGGTGTTCTTGTGTTGTTGGTACACTACCGGGTGTTCTGGTGTTGTTGGTATACTACCTGGTGTTGTGGTGTTGCTGGTACACTACCGGGTGTTCTGGTGTTGCTGGTACACTACCGAGTGTTCTGGTGTTTCTGGTACACTCTCGGGTGTTCTGTTGTTGTTGGTACACTACCGGGTGTTGTGGTGTTGCTGGTACACTTCCTGGTGTTCTGGTTTTACTGGTACACTATCGGGTGTTCTGGTGTTGCTGGTATACTACCGGGTGTTCTGGTGTTAATGGTACACTACCGGGTGTTTTGGTGTTGTTGGTACACTACCGAGAGTTCTAATGTTGCTGGTACACTACCAGGTGTTCTGGTGTTGCTGGTACACTACCGGGTGTTCTGGTGTTGTTGGTACACTACCGGGTGTTCTGGTGTTGTTGGTACACTACCGGGTGTTTTGGTGTCGTTGGTACACTACTGGGTGTTCTGGTGTTGCTGGTACACTACCGGGTGTTCTAGTGTTGCTGGTACACTACCGGATGTTCTGGTGTTGCTGGTGCACTACCGGGTGTTCTAGTGTTGTTGGTACACAACTGGATGTTCTGGTGTTGCTGGTACACTACCGGGTGTTCTAGTGTTGTTGGTACACTACCGGGTGTTCTGGTGTTACTGGTACACTACCGTGTGTTCTAGTGTTGCTAGTACACTAACGGATGTTCTGGTGTTGCTGGTACACTACCGGGTGTTCTAGTGTTGTGGTACACTACCGGGTGTTCTGGTGTTGCTGGTACACTACCGGGTGTTCTAGTGTTGCTGGTAACTACCGATGTTCTGGTGTTGCTGGTGCACTACCGGGTGTTCTTGTGTTGCTGGTACACTACCGGATGTTCTGGTGTTGCTGGTACACTACCGGGTGTTGTAGTGTTGCTGGTACACTACCAGATGTTCTAGTGTTGCTGGTACACTACCGGATGTTCTAGTGTTGCTGGTACACTACCGAGTGTTCTAGTGTTGCTGGTACACTACCGGATGTTCTAGTGTTGCTGGTCACTACCGGGTGTTCTAGTGTTGCTGGTACACTACCGGGTGTTCTAGTGTTGCTGGTACACTACCGGATGTTCTGTGTTGCTGGTGCACTATCGGGTGTTCTGGTGTTGCTGGTCACTACCGGGTGTTCTAGTGTTGTTGGTACACTACCGGGTGTTCTGATGTTGCTGGTACACTACCGGGTGTTCTGTGTTGCTGGTACACTACCGGATGTTCTGGTTTGCTGGTGCACTACCGGGTGTTCTAGTGTTGCTGGTACCTACCGGATGTTCTGGTGTTGCTGGTACACTACCGGGTGTTCTGGTGTTGCTGGTACATACCGGGTGTTCTGGTGTTGCTGGTTACACTATCGGGTGTTCTGGTGTTGCTGGTACACTACCGGATGTTCTGGTGTTGCTGGTACACTACCGGGTGTTCTGGTGTTGCTGGTACACTACCAGGTGTTCTTGTGTTGCTGGTACACTACCGGGTGTTCTGGTGTTGCTGGTACACTACCGGGTGTCCTGGTGTTGCTGGTATACTACCGGGTGTTCTGGTGTTGCTGGTACACTACCGGGTGTCCTGGTGTTGCTGGTATACTACCGGGTGTTCTGGTGTTGCTGGTACACTACCGGGTGTCCTGGTGTTGCTGGTATACTACCGGTGTCCTGGTGTTGCTGGTATACTACCGGGTGTTGTGGTGTTGCTGGTACACTACCGGGTGTTGTGGTGTTGCTGGTACACTACCGGGTGTTGTGGTGTTGCTGGTACACTACCGGGTGCCTGGTGTTGCTGGTATACTACCGGGTGTCTGGTGTTGCTGGTACACTACCGGGTGTTGTGGTGTTGCTGGTACACTACCGGGTGTTGTGGTGTTGCTGGTACACTACCGGGTGTTCTGGTGTTGCTGGTACACTACCGGGTGTCCTGGTGTTGCTGGTATACTACCGGGTGTTGTGGTGTTGCTGGTACACTACCGGGTTTGTGGTGTTGCTGGTACACTACCGGGGGTTTCAACCAGTGTTGTCAGTGGCGGTGTTGAGTCTACCTGCGTTGTTATAAGCTGACACGGCTACCGCAAAATTCGTTAGAAGGACCTTTAATGCGTCATGGTATAGGTGTGCTTCTTGCTGAGCATAGTAGACCTATAGCTTATGCTGGGAACTTAGAGTACAGTGGGTCCAGGTTGTAATAATAATAATAATAATAATAATAATAATAATAATAATAATAATAAAAATTTGATAATAATGATACTAATAATAATAATAATAATAATAATAATAATAATAATAATAATAATAATAATAATAATAATAATAATAATAATAATAATAATAATAATAATAATAATAATAATTATCATTATTTCTACAAGTACATGATACAACTTATACAGACCATAATTGATATCATTAACATACTAATAGAAAGTCCCTGGTTATGCAGAGGATTTCTCGCAACTTAGGTTAATTTTGTCCCCAGGATGGGACCCACACCAGTCGACTAACACCCAGGTACCTACTTGCTGCTAGGTGAACAGTGACAGCAGGTGTCTTAAAGAAACACGCTTCAGTGTTTGCACCCGCACCGGGGATCGAACCACTGAGCTGTGTGTGAGCTGAGTGCTCTACCAACCGACCTACGAGTTATATTTGATATATGCTTGTTGACCCAGGAATTTCCTGGTTTATAGTACACATATTTCTCGGTGGTGACTGTGTATATCCTCACCGGATGTCTGGGCCGTGTGGTTTATTGCCGAAAAAAACACGGAACAGGTGGGGCTTGAACCTATGGCAGAGTCACTTGTTTCGTGATTTCCTTGTAATAATCTCATTACGATTTCGTGAGTTAGTGTCGAATGCATCGGATGTACCAAACATGATGCTCCGGATGTATCAAACATGGTGCTCCGGATGTATCAAACATGGTGCTCCGGATGTACCAAACATGGTGCTCCGGATGTACCAAACATGGTGCTCCGGATGTATCAAACATGGTGCTCCGGATGTATCAAACATGGTGCTCCGGATGTATCAAACATGGTGCTCCGGATGTACCAAACATGGTGCTCCGGATGTACCAAACATGGTGCCCGGATGTATCAAACATGGTGCTCCGGATGTATCAAACATGGTGCTCCGGATGTATCAAACATGGTGCTCCGGATGTACCAAACATGGTGCTCCGGATGTATCAAACATGGTGCTCCGGATGTATCAAACATGGTGCCCGGATGTATCAAACATGGTGCTCCGGATGTACCAAACATGGTGCTCCGGATGTACCAAACATGGTGCTCCGGATGTATCAAACATGGTGCTCCGGATGTATCAAACATGGTGCTCCGGATGTACCAAACATGGTGCTCCGGATGTACCAAACATGGTGCTCCGGATGTATCAAACATGGTGCTCCGGATGTACCAAACATGGTGCTCCGGATGTACCAAACATGGTGCTCCGGATGTACCAAACATGGTGCTCCGGATGTACCAAACATGGTGCTCCGGATGTATCAAACATGGTGCTCCGGATGTACCAAACATGGTGCTCCGGATGTACCAAACATGGTGCTCCGTATGTACCAAACATGGTGCTCCGGATGTACCAAACATGGTGCTCCGGATGTACCAAACATGGTGCTCCGGATGTACCAAACATGGTGCTCCGGATGTACCAAACATGGTGGTCCGGATGTACCAAACATGGTGGTCCGGATGTACCAAACATGGTGCTCCGGATGTACCAAACATGGTGGTCCGGATGTACCAAACATGGTGGTCCGGATGTACCAAACATGGTGGTCCGGATGTACCAAACATGGTGGTCCGGATGTACCAAACATGGTGGTCCGGATGTACCAAACATGGTGGTCCGGATGTACCAAACATGGTGGTCCGGATGTACCAAACATGGTGGTCCGGATGTACCAAACATGGTGGTCCGGATGTACCAAACATGGTGGTCCGGATGTACCAAACATGGTGGTCCGGATGTACCAAACATGGTGGTCCGGATGTACCAAACATGGTGGTCCGGATGTACCAAACATGGTGGTCCGGATGTACCAAACATGGTGGTCCGGATGTACCAAACATGGTGCTCCGGATGTACCAAACATGGTGCTCCGGATGTACCAAACATGGTGCTCCGGATGTACCAAACATGGTGGTCCGGATGTACCAAACATGGTGGTCCGGATGTACCAAACATGGTGGTCCGGATGTACCAAACATGGTGCTCAGGATGTACCAAACATGGTGCTCAGGATGTACCAAACATGGTGCTCAGTATGTACTAAACATGGTGCTCAGGATGTACCAAACATGGTGCTCCGGATGTACCAAACATGGTGCTCCGGATGTACCAAACATGGTGCTCAGGATGTACTAAACATGAGCAACTTTTATTTCGTAGTGTTGCCGGGGTTGATCTTTCTCTCCCTGGTGGGCTGTTTCCCCATGACTTGTCTCCTGTTTTTGCTATTCATATCCACCTTGTGGCGATTCGTTCAGGTAGTGAGGGGTTTCCTTTTCGTAGATGAGATGATGTCTGTTCTAGTGTTGAGGTGAGAGTGTGGTGAATGATGGTAATATGTTTGTCAGGAACGAAGTCCTGACACAAGTCTTTGCCAGGTGATGACCCGTCACTGGCTCCCGAAAGAGCGTCGGAGTTTGTACATGTTATGTACCGTTTACAAGGTACAGTGAGTCTTCTGTAGGTCATGAGGAGACCCGTTTACAGCTCTATTTCAAGGACAGCAATCAAACAAAGGCACGGCGAGTCTTCTGTGGGTCAAGTGGAGTACCGTTTACAACTCCATGGCGGGGGCAGTCCTAACCCAGTGTTTACAACTCCATAGTGGGGGCAGTCGTAACCCAGTGTTTACAACTCCATAGTGGGGGCAGTCCTAACCCAGTGTTTACAACTCCATAGTGGGGGCAGTCCTAACCCAGTGTTTACAACTCCATGGCGGGGGCAGTCCTAACCCAGCGTTTACAACTCCATGGCGGGGGCAGTCCTAACCCAGTGTTTACAACTCCATGGCGGGGCAGTACTAACCCAGTGTTTACAACTCCATGGCGGGGCAGTCCTAACCCAGTGTTTACAACTCCATAGTGGGGGCAGTCCTAACCCAGCGTTTACAACTCAATAGTGGGGTAGTACTAACCCATTGTTTACAACTCCATAGTGGGGGCAGTACTAACCCAGTGTTTACAACTCCATGGCGGGGGCAGTACTAACCCAGTGTTTACAACTCCATGGCGGGGGCAGTCCTAACCCAGCGTTTACAACTCCATGGCGGGGGCAGTCCTAACCCAGTGTTTACAACTCCATAGCGGGGCAGTCCTAACCCAGCGTTTACAACTCCATGGCGGGGGCAGTCCTAACCCAGTGTTTACAACTCCATGGCGGGGGCAGTACTAACCCAGCGTTTACAACTCCATGGCGGGGGCAGTCCTAACCCAGCGTTTACAACTCCATGGCGGGGGCAGTCCTAACCCAGTGTTTACAACTCCATGGCGGGGGCAGTCCTAACCCAGTGTTTACAACTCCATAGTGGGGGCAGTACTAACCCAGTGTTTACAACTCCATAGTGGGGGCAGTACTAACCCAGCGTTTACAACTCCATGGCGGGGCAGTCCTAACCCAGTGTTTACAACTCCATAGTGGGGGCAGTCCTAACACGGTGTTTACAACTCCATGGCGGGGGCAGTCCTAACCCAGTGTTTACAACTCAATAGTGGGGGTAGTACTAACCCATTGTTTACAACTCCATAGTGGGGGCAGTACTAACCCAGTGTTTACAACTCCATGGCGGGGGCAGTACTAACCCAGTGTTTACAACTCCATAGTGGGGGCAGTCCTAACCCAGTGTTTACAACTCCATAGTGGGGGCAGTACTAACCCAGTGTTTACAACTCCATAGTGGGGGCAGTACTAACCCAGTGTTTACAACTCCATGGCTGGGGCAGTCCTAACCCAGTGTTTACAACTCCATAGTGGGGGCAGTCCTAACCCAGTGTTTACAACTCCATAGTGGGGGCAGTCCTAACCCAGCGTTTACAACTCCATGGCGAGGGCAGTCCTAACCCAGTGTTTACAACTCCATGGCGGGGGCAGTCGTAACCCAGTGTTTACAACCCCATAGTGGGGGCAGTCCTAACCCAGCGTTTACAACTCCATAGTGGGGGCAGTCCTAACCCAGCGTTTACAACTCCATAGTGGGGGCAGTCCTAACCCAGTGTTTACAACTCCATAGTGGGGGTAGTCCTAACCCAGTGTTTACAACTCCATAGTGGGGGCAGTCCTAACCCAGTGTTTACAACTCCATGGCGGGGCAGTACTAACCCAGTGTTTACAACTCCATGGCGGGGGCAGTCCTAACCCAGTGTTTACAACTCCATAGTGGGGGCAGTCCTAACCCAGTGTTTACAACTCCATAGTGGGGGCAGTCCTAACCCAGTGTTTACAACTCCATGGCGGGGGCAGTCCTAACCCAGTGTTTACAACTCCATGGCGGGGGCAGTCCTAACCCAGTGTTTACATCAATATCTTTAACATTATTTAGGAAGTCTTCAGAGTGTTTAATGTGTTGGGTGAGACACTACAAGAGGGCAGAACATTACTTAAGCAATTGGCAAGATTTAAACAAACCAGAACTTCTACTAGAAACAATTACTTAACTGGGCTTATGACTTTATTCTAGTTCATCACTTATTTCTTCTTTACCAATGTTTCCAATATTTTTTATTAAAAGCTGCAAGCATCGTCACTAGGGGATTTTCCTTGAGCTTATATGTGTCAGTGTCAGGAAAACTGATCTAATTTTAATGTAATCTTCTGAAACTTACTAAGTTCAGTTCATGTGGACAATATTGGTCACCTTTCACCCTTCTGTGCAAATAAATTAGTAGATAAATGGTTCAGAGAACCGACAAGTTGATTAATTAGACACACGTGTAACACTTGGGTATCTTTATTGAGGAAACGTTTCGCCACACAGTGGCTTCATCAGTCCATACAATGGAGAATGGTGAAGAACAAGAGAAGTTTGAGGTAATCAGTCCCTCAACCTTGAGTCGATGTTGTCAGTCCATCAATCTTGAGAAGAACACAGCATATGTGCGAAGAAGTGACTTATATACTGTAGACAGGTGAGGTGCAGCAGTCGTAGGTGGTGTCACACTTGACAAATGTGGAAGTAGGTTATGCCTGAAGGTTAGACTGAGGGACTGATTACCTCAAACTCCTCCTGTTCTTCACCATTCTTCTTTGTATGGACTGATGAAGCCACTGTGTGGCGAAACGTTTCCTCAATAAAGATACCTAAGTGTTGCATATATGTCTAATTTATCAATTAATGTTTAGTGTGAATAAGAGACGCGAGGCACTGCAATACGAAGGGTTCTTGGGCGAAATGTTTGCTCCATTCTGAAATAGTAACTGGCAAAAGAAAATCTCCAGATTAATGTGCACTCACTGCACTGTGGTGGACACTTCAGTTCCGATATTGCACCTTGGAGTATATCTCGATATAACTTTTCAACAAAGGGCCTATCCCAAACTGGACTGCTTGTGGTAAGGTGGGTGTAGTGTGGTTGATGATCTGGCAGGTAAGGCAAATTGCTTCACATTTTCAGGAATTTAAGGATAGTCTTACACTCCAAGAACTTTTATCTGCCTGATGCCCTTTAGTAGAGATACCGCAGAGCCATCATCCAAGAACCAGATGTTAAGCTCACTGGACATCCTGTCCATGACTTGCTAAAAGATAAGGCACGAAAGACGAAAGGGTCACCTTGCTTGATACCTTCACACCAGTCATGCCTTATTATGCACACATGACCAGGTTATTGAGAATCACAAATACGCAACAATTTAACAGAGACATTTTTAAATTGCTGTTTATGGTAAATAGTATAGACACTTAAGTCTTACGTTACAATTATAAAAAAATTGGTAATGTTGACACTGAGTTATTTTGAATTTTGAAAAAAAAGTGAGATATATAATATTGAGATTGATTTTATAACCAGTGTTTATAAAGCTCTAGGGAAGAAATAAAAAAATATGCAAATTGAATGTTTTAAAGTTCATATTTTTTTTGTTTTGCAAAACGAAGAAATGAAAATTGAAAAAAAATAGTGATCTCTCTTTTAGACCAATTGACCTTTCCGGGGTCACCCAGTTGACCTTTCCAGGGTCACCAAGTTGACCGTTCCAGGGTCACCAAGTTGACCGTTCCAGGGTCACCCAGTTGACCGTTCCAGGGTCACCCAGTTGACCGTTCCAGGGTCACCCAGTTGACCATCCTGGGGTCATCCACTTAAGAACATAAGAACATAAGAAAGGAGGAACACTGCAGCAGGCCTGTTGGCCCATACTAGGCAAGTTTTTCACAATTCATTCCAATAACAGAATATTTGCTCAACCCAATCTTCAATGCTACCCAAGAAATAAGCTTTGATAATTCTATTTACTCATGTGCAATTCCCACTCAAATCCAACCCCTCTCACTCATGTATTTATCCAATCTACGCCTTACAAGTGAATGTAATTTAAGGGACTTCAATCTTTCTTCATACGGAAGATTTTTAATGCAATGTATTAATTTAGTCATTTTACCAGAATGTTTTCTAACGAATTTATATCCATTCTGTAATATGGAGACCAGAACTGAGCTGCGTAATCTAGGTGAGGCCTTACTAATGATGTATGAAGCTGTAGTACAACCGCTGGACTTCTGTTGCTTACACTTCTTGATATGAAGATTGAGACACTTATGCAACATATGGGAAACTTTATTAAGGAAACGTTTCACCACACAGTGGCTTCTTCAGTCAGATAAAAGAGGATGAACTGAACACATTGATTTCAGGCTGAGGGACTGATTACCTCAAACTCCTCCTCTCCTTAACGCTCTCTGCTTTGTATTGGATCTTGATATAAATCCCAGTAATCTATTTGCCTTATTACGTTTCGCATTCTGTACGGCTAAGTTCAACTTGACCATCCTGGGCTTCTTGCCCAGGTTGATAACTTGACCAGTTGAAGGCAGCATCACGTACGTCACCGCAGACACCCACAGCCTGGCTGATCACCATCTCCCTGCAATAATTTATCCAGTTCCCGCTCAAAGACAACATTGATGGAGCTGGTGACTCCACTCCCTGGTAAGTCAACTCCACCAAGTTGAAAATTACATCACCAACGCAAGTGGGTATCGCAAACGTAAGTGGGTATCGCAAACGTAAGTGGGTATCGCAAACTGTATCGTTCACAACGTAAGTTCAATTAGTGAAGTGTTACCAAGTCGATTTTCACTGTTTTTCGATCAATTTCCACAGTGAACACTGTTCAATTGCCAGTCGTAAACAAGCTTTATTTCTATAAAGCGGAGAATACTATATTATTCGGTTAAGGTGACTGACATATATTACGACCATTGTTATAAGGACATTTCTGGCAGCCTTTTAAAGCGAAGTTGTGATTACAAATATATGAAAAAAAAGAATACTTGGTTTTCAAAATATTGGAGATATTTAGTAAGTCAATACAAAAACTATAATTACGGATATATTAATGAAGAAACTACGTACATAAGAACAAATGATAAACAAGAACAGTGCCAATATGGATTAAAGGAACTGTTGAGCATAATTATTACACAATACACAAATAACGCGAACATAGAAGAGAGAGAGGAACTTATGACGTTTGTGTCTGACTTGGACCATTTACAAGTCACACTGACACACGAAGGTGAGGGAGACAGTATATATAGGAGAGAAGGACAGAGACTAGAAGAAGAAAGAAGGAAGTGGAGAAGTAGTGGTAGACGTAATGTTGGTAGTGGAAGTAGTAGCAGTAGTGATAGTAATAAGTAGGGGAAGTAGTGGTAGTAGTAAGAAGAGGGAATAGTGGTAGTGGCACAAGAGACAGACAGGGGAGTGAAGCCAGGCATTAGTAGTAGTAGTAGTAATAGTAGTAGTGGTAGTAGTAATAGTTGTAGTAGTAGTAGTAGTAGTAGTAGTAGTAGTAGTAATAGTAGTAGTGGTAGTAGTAATAGTTGTAGTAGTAGTAGTAGTAGTAGTAGTAATCACAACAGGAAAACTAGGGAATTGTTAACAGTAGGTGTGAACCAGCTGGCAGACTTGTTAAAAGTAGGTGTGAACCAGCTGGCAGACTTGTTAAAAGTAGGTGTGAACCAGCTGGCAGACTTGTTAAAAGTAGGTGTGAACCAGCTGGCAGACTTGTTAAAAGTAGGTGTGAACCAGCTGGCAGACTTGTTAACAGTAGGTGTGAACCAGCTGGCAGACTTGTTAAAAGTAGGTGTGAACCAGCTGGCAGACTTGTTAACAGTAGGTGTGAACCAGCTGGCAGACTTGTTAACAGTAGGTGGGAACCAGCTGGCAGACTTGTTAACAGTAGGTGTGAACCAGCTGGCAGACTTGTTAACAGTAGGTGTGAACCAGCTGGCAGACTTGTTAACAGTAGGTGTGAACCAGCTGGCAGACTTGTTAACAGTAGGTGGGAACCAGCTGGCAGACTTGTTAACAGTAGGTGGGAACCAGCTGGCAGACTTGTTAACAATAGGTGTGAACCAGCTGGCAGACTTGTTAACAGTAGGTGTGAACCAGCTGGCAGACTTGTTAACAGTAGGTGTGAACCAGCTGGCAGACTTGTTAACAGTAGGTGGAACCAGCTGGCAGACTTGTTAACAGTAGGTGGGAACCAGCTGGCAGACTTGTTAACAGTAGGTGTGAACCAGCTGGCAGACTTGTTAACAGTAGGTGGGAACCAGCTGGCAGACTTGTTAACAGTAGATGTGAACCAGCTGGCAGACTTGTTAACAGTAGGTGTGAACCAGCTGGCAGACTTGTTAACAGTAGGTGTGAACCAGCTGGCAGACTTGTTAACAGTAGGTGTGAACCAGCTGGCAGACTTGTTAACAGTAGGTGGGAACCAGCTGGCAGACTTGTTAACAGTAGGTGGGAACCAGCTGGCAGACTTGTTAACAGTAGGTGTGAACCAGCTGGCAGACTTGTTAACAGTAGGTGTGAACCAGCTGGCAGACTTGTTAACAGTAGGTGGGAACCAGCTGGCAGACTTGTTAACAGTAGGTGTGAACCAGCTGGCAGACTTGTTAACAGTAGGTGTGAACCAGCAGACAGACTTGTTAACAGTAGGTGTGAACCAGCTGGCAGACTTGTTAACAGTAGGTGTGAACCAGCTGGCAGACTTGTTAACAGTAGGTGTGAACCAGCTGGCAGACTTGTTAACAGTAGGTGTGAACCAGCTGGCAGACATCCTCGCCAGTTTTCAGGCAGTGAATTCAGAATTTTTTATTCTTTTATGGACATTGAGATTTTACAAAGATTAAGCTGGTCACCAGTTGGTCACCAGCTGGTCTCCAGGTCACGGGGCATATCACAGAGATTCTTGTGTCTAGTAATATGCCATCAAACAGATGGGTTTGTGACTTGATAAAGCCCACTGCGTGGGCGAAACGTTGTTAATAAATAATCACATTATACTGCTAGCTGGCCCAGTGGCTTACGCGACGGTCTGGAGTTTTGAGACTCTCTGACCGCGGGTTCGAACCCCACCCGTGGTATGGTAAGTTTGGTTGGTGTGTGTGTCTAGGTGGAGATGTGGTACGTGGGGGTGTGAGAGCATCACTTGTACCCACACCCAGAGGGAAAAACCCATGATCATGGCATTATGTCAGTTCCACATTCAGTGTGGCCCCCTGCTACCCACACCCACCCACCCACACCCACCCAGCAGCCACCCACCCGGTCTGCCACCCACCAACGCCCCACCCACACCTCTCACTTGCCTCGCCTCGTCACCCCACTCAACATATTTACTTACCTGAATGGTCAGCCATACAACATACACTACCCATACAACATAATACACTACTCATACCACATACACTACCCATACAACATAATACACTACTCATACCACACACACTACCCATACAACATAATATACTACTCATACCACATACACTACCAATACAACATAATACACTACTCATACCACACACACTACCAATACAACATAATACACTACTCATACCACACACACTACCAATACAACATAATACACTACTCATACCACACAATACCCATACAACATAATACACTACTCATACCACACACACTACCCATACAACATAATATACTACTCATACCACACACACTACCCATACAACATATTACACTACTCATACCACATACACTACCAATACAACATAATACACTACTCATACCACATACACTACCCATACAACATAATATACTACTCATACCACATACACTACCAATACAACATAATACACTACTCATACCACATACACTACCAATACAACATAATACACTACTCATACCACATACACTACCCATACAACATAATACACTACTCATACCACACACACTACCAATACAACATAATACACTACTCATACCACATACACTACCCATACAACATAATACACTACTCATACCACATACACTACCCATACAACATAATACACTACTCATACCACATACACTACCAATACAACATAATACACTACTCATACCACATACACTACCCATACAACATAATATACTACTCATGCCACATACACTACCAATACAACATAATACACTACTCATACCACATACACTACCAATACAACATAATACACTACTCATACCACATACACTACCCATGCAACATAATACACTACTCATACCACACACACTACCAATACAACATAATACACTACTCATACCACATACACTACCCATACAACATAATACACTACTCATACCACATACACTACCCATACAACATAATACACTACCAATACAACATAATACACTACCCATACAACATAATATACTACTCATACCACACACACTACCCATACAACATAATACACTACTCATACCACATACACTACCAATACAACATAATACACTACTCATACCACATACACTACCCATACAACATAATATACTACTCATACCACATACACTACCAATACAACATAATACACTACTCATACCACATACACTACCAATACAACATAATACATTACTCATACCACATACACTACCAATACAACATAATATACTACTCATACCACATACACTACCAATACAACATAATACACTACTCATACCACATACACTACCCATACAACATAATACACTACTCATACCACATACACTACCAATACAACATATACACTACTCATACCAACACTACCAATACAACATAATACACTACTCATACCATACACTACCCATACAACATAATACACTACTCATACCACATACACTACCAATACAACATAATTCACTACTCATACCACATACACTACCCATACAACATAATACACTACTCATACCACATACACTACCCATACAACATAATATACTACTCATACCACATACACTACCCATACAACATAATACACTACTCATACCACATACACTACCAATACAACATAATATACTACTCATACCACATACACTACCCATACAACATAATTCACTACTCATACCACATACACTACCCATACAACATAATATACTACTCATACCACATACACTACCCATACAACTTAATTCACTACTCATACCACATACACTACCCATACAACATAATACACTACTCATACCACATACACTACCCATACAACATAATATACTACTCATACCACATACACTACCCATACAACATAATATACTACTCATACCACACACACTACCCATACAACATAATACACTACTCATACCACATACTCTACCAATACAACATAATATACTACTCATACCACATACACTACCAATACAACATAATACACTACTCATACCACATACACTACCAATACAACATACACTAGTCTTGAAAATTGGTAGCACATTTTCTCACATTGTATTTCCATGGAAACAAAGTAATTTGCTCCATTTTCACCACTATTTTCACCACTATTTTCACCACTATTCATTCACTTCATAAAACTGAAGATTATGGAATCTTATTTTATATATATATTTTTTTCTTTAATTGCAATTATTTGCTATATATTTTTAATACATATTTACCATTACCATTTTCCAGCCTTAACTATATACAGTATTAGTAATCACTTTATTTACGTAAAATTTGATTAAAACCTTTTGTACTATTAGTCCACTTTACTTTGTACAATTAATCTCTATATTCTCTTAAAATAGTTCTTTACATTCATTTACCTCTTATTGTCTTTTATAAATTCTAAAATTTCAACCAGTGCAATATTGAATTCATATAATCGTCCAAAACAAGTTAATACTAGTCATAGTAACTATTCCAACCATTTCATTAGCGTGTTCAATTAGTAAAAATATCCTATATCTCTGTGAAAAGTTGTTCAAAATTGTAATAATCCAAGAGTTAGTAAGAATAATTAATCTAGTATCATATTATTAAGTTTAGCATAATCCATTGTTCTCAAGTCTAGTTATAGAATCATTCTTAAATCCTATGATTACAGGCATAGATCCTGACATCAACCTATTATTAAATGACTTACATGATTCCAACAGCAACTGTAATTACTACACAGCAGATCAAGCAAAGACATTACTCAGAGCCAACAATAACATAACCATCTTTAATTACAATGTTAGATCTTTGAGCAAACATTATGATGACCTCACAGCACTACTCCAATCCCTACAGACCAATATGTCATTCATCACACTCACTGAGACCTGGCTGAAGCCTGATACTACAGGTATCTATGCCATCCCAGGTTACACAGCCTTTCACAATTGTAGGACAGATCAGCGAGGGGGTGGAATAGCTATATATTACTCAGATCAACTTGAATGTATCAATAACTCTTGCACAAGGAATGAACATGGAGAATATATTATAGCTAAATTTAAATCAAAAGACCTGCAAAAACCCCTCACAATGATAAACATCTACAGACTACCTCAGTCAAACATTCACCACTTTAGTGAAAAATTACGAAACCTGATAACTGATGCACACATGAATAAAGACCATTTGCTGCTCACAGGAGATTTCAACATAAATCTCCTACATGACCAGGACCCACAGGTAACAGAATTCACAAACACTATGAGCAACTGCTTGTTGCTACCAACAATATCAAAACCTACAAGAATCTCTGAGACTAGTACCTCATTATTAGACCACATCTGGACTAACACTATATCCCCTCTAAAATCAGGCATAATCACAGACAACACCACAGACCACTACCCTACCTTTCTCATAACCAACTTAGGTAATTTGCCCCAAGATATTACAAAAGTTACCTTCAGACTACATAACGAGTCAGCTGTTAATAATTTTATAACAGCTATGATTGACATCGACTGGAATAATGAGTTAGAAACATATTCAGATACTAATGAATGCATGAAGAACTTCCTTAAAAAAAAACCACCACCTATATAACAAACATTGCCCTAAAAAAAAATAAACAGATCACAGTTAAGAGACATAACAATCCCTGGCTAACACCCAGCATCCTTAAGTCCATTAACAAAAGGCACCAATATGAAAAACAATACAGAAGGGGCTAATAACCAGAGAACAATCCAAACGCTACTCATCAATCCTTACCAGCCTGATAAGGAGATCAAAAAAATTGTATTATGAGAACAGACTACATAACATAAAAGGTGATATGAAAAAGACCTGGAAAACCCTATCAGCAATTATAGGAAATAAAAAGATATCCAAGAACAATACCATCAAATTATCAAGAGCAGATGAACCCCTACTTTCACCAACTGAGACAGCAAACAGACTTAATGTTTTCTTCTCCACCATAGGAAAGAATCTAGCGAGTAAAATCCCAAGCTCAAACACCCGTCCAACAGACTACCTCACAAACACCTACCCTAATACACTATTCCTAGCTCCTACCAACCCAATTGAAGTCTCGCTCATAATCAACACCCTTAAAAACAAGGCAGGAGACATAAATAGCTTACCAACTTTTATGTACAAAAAAGCTTCACAGGTACTGTTACCAATTATTGCAACACTCTTTAATAAATCCATTGAAACCTCCACATTCCCAAAATAGCAAGGGTCACCCCGATCCACTAAGGAGGTGATCAAACACACTTGAATAATTATAGACCAATTTCTAATTTACCACTGCTTCCTAAAATCTTCGAAAAATGAATTCATAGACAGATCTATTCCTACCTCGTCTCACACAACGTACTCAACCCCTGTCACTTTGGATTCAGGACCAACAAGATGCTATTATACACATGCTAGAGTTAATATATACCGCACTTGAGAATAAAAAAGTCCCACTGGGACTTTTGATACAGTCGACCATGATTTACTGCTCACAAAATTAGCACACTATGGTATAAGGGGGCACCCACTCAACTACCTAAAGTCATACCTCACCAACAGAAGCCAATACGTGTACACAAATGGAGCGAACTCTTCCACACAGCAAATTACAGTCAGAGTCCCACAAGGAAGTGTCCTGGGGCCACTCCTATTCCTCATTTACATAAATGACCTACCGAATGCATCACAACTACTCAAACCCATATTATTTGCAGATGACACAACGTATGTCTTCTCTCACCCAAACCCAGTCATACTAGCCAACACTGTTAATGCCGAATTACAGAAAATATCAACATGGATGACAGCCAATAAACTTACACTCAACACTGATAAGACCTAACGAGGGCAAGTTCCTGGGCCTTCACCTTGACAGCAGCCTGAAATTCAGCACCCATATCCAACACATAACAAAGAAAGTGTCCAAAACTGTGGGGATCCTCTCTAAGATACGGTATTATGTACCACAATCAGCCCTACTCACACTATACTACTCACTCATCTATCCCTACCTCACATATGCCATTTGTGCATGGGGATCAACAGCAATTACCCACCTAAAGCCAATAATAACCCAACAAAAAGCCACAGTAAGAATTATCACACAATCCAACGCTAGGCAGCACACCCCCCCACTCTTCAAAGACCTAAACCTACTCACTGTCCAGAACATCCATACTTACTACTCTGCTATCTACATTTATAGAACCATTAATTCCAACTTTAACCCTGAGCTAAAACACTTTCTTGACAGTTGTGACAGGACCCATAGACATAATACCAGACATAAACATCTCTTTGACATTCCCCGTGTCCGACTAAATCTATACAAAAATTCAATGCGCATAAAAGGGCCTAAAATCTGGAACTCCCTGCCTGAAAACTCTAGAACTGCAGACACAACCTCCATTTTCAAAAGCACCGTTAAAAAACATCTTATCTCACTTACGCACCCAACCGGTAGTTAACCATACGAAAACTACTTTATCTTGCACATATCCACAGAAAAATACACTTATTGATATCTGTGATTCTCTTTAATTTGCACATTACTAACCACAGCAAAATACACTTATTGATATCTGTGATTCCCCTTAATTTGCACAGTTCTAACCAAAATTCTAATACAACTATTGCTTCATAATACTTAAGCTAGTCATAAGTTTGCCTAAGATACTCCAATATAGAAACTATATTATGCCAATATATCACCTTTATCATTAATATATAAACTAATTGCTAACTTCTTATACTAATTGTTAAATTCTCAATGTTTAAATTCCAGTACCTAAATTTTGTAAACCTAACCTTACAATCTGTATATCCATTGTATAGCTATTGAGTAAGACCTATCATAAGACTGCCTGAAAAGCCTAGGCATACCTAGGCATATTATTGGCCATCTTGTAATATCAACTTTAATGTATAACTATAAGTACCCCCCACCTTGTATTACATGAAATAAAGAATTTGAAATTTGAAATTTGAACTAATAAGGTTACTTTCAATACTGACAAGACCTACTTTATACAGTTTGGAAACAGAGTTACAAATGTTCCACTTAACATAACGCTCAATGGTACACCCATCACAAGACTCACAGAGGGAAAATTCCTAGGAATCCACATTAACAGTAGCCTTAAATTCCAAACATACATTCAACAAATTTCCAAGAAAATCTCAAAGACAGTGGGCATATTATCTAAGATACGCTACTATGTGCCTCAATCAGCTCTCCTTGCACTATATCATTCACTCATCTACCCTTATCTCACTTATGGAATCTGTGCATGGGGATCAACAACATTAAATCACCTTAGACCACTCATAACCCATCAAAAGGCTGCAGTCAGAATGATAACAAATTCCCACTCTAGATAGCATACTCCACCAATATTCAAAAGCCTAAAACTACTCACTGTAAAGAACATTCACACTTATTCTTGGGTATACTACATACATAGAACTCTACACTCTAATATAAACCTCCCTCAAAATTCTCCTCAACAACTTTAATAGGACCCATGACCACAACACAAGACACAAATCACTTTTTGATATACCCCGTGTCCATATCAACCTATGTAAAAATTCTATGCACATAAAGGGCCCCAGAATCTGGAATTCATTACCAGTAAATACTAAAATAACCTGGTCTGAAAATCATTTTAAGACTCTTCTCAAAAACCACCTACTCACCCTAAACTAAATACTCATACTGTAAATTACTCTCAAAAATGCTCAATGTTATTTTCCTTAAGATAATTTCAATTTTTACTATTATATTGCCATCCTACTAAACACTTGTTACAATGTAATATCATCATATTGTAATTTGAACAATGTAATATTTAAATAAAACAAACTCAATCAATTTCTCTAGTATTAAGTACATAGTCTATAAGTCATTAGATTAAGCTGCCCTTAATGCCATGGCATGTCAGTGGCTCTCCTGGCACTTCACTTTATGATTGTAATTACAAAACCTATGTAAAATTGCAGATTCAACTTATACAGACCATAGCTGACTTCAGTGAAATAGTATATAGAAAACCCCTGGTTAAACCTGAAGGGTGTTTTGGGGGTCAACGCCCCGGTGGCCTCACGGCCTCACGCTGGATCACGGCCTGATCAACCAGGCTGTTACTGCTGGCTGCACGCAAACCAACATAGGAACCATAGCCCGGTCTGTCGGAAACTGACTTTAGGTGCCTGTCCGCTCCTTGAAGACAGCCAGGGTCTATTGGTAATCCCCTTTATGTATGCTGGGAGACAGTTAAACAATCTTGACCCCCTGACACTTTCTGAGCTGTCTCTTAGTGTACTCGTGGTCATGGCGCCCCTGCTTTTCATTGGCTGGATGTGGCACCACCTGCCGAGTCTTTTACTCTCTTAGGAGTGATTTGGGACTAGTCCCTCTAAGATATCCTAAGTATATTATCATGTATCTTTCTCGCCTGTGTTCCAAGGTGTACAGGTCAAGGGACTTCAACCGTTCCCAGAATCTTAGGTGTTTCATTGTACTTATACGTGCAGTGAAAGTTCTCTGTATGTTCTCCAGGTCTGCAGCTTCGCCTGAATTAAAGGGGCCATTAGTGTACAGTAATATTCCAGCCTAGAGAGAACAAGGTTCTCATTATCCATCCTTTCATTTTCCTAGCAGATGTGACAGAAACATTGTTGTGGTCTTTGAAAGAGAGATTCTCTGACATTGTCACTCCCAGGTCCTTCACATTAGTTTTACACTTTATTATGTATTTTGAATTTGTTTAATACTCCGATCCAGTTTTTATTTCCTCGAGTTTTCCATAGCAGAGTAATTGAAATTTCTCTGCATTTAACTTCATATTGTTTTCTGAGG